>WNWK01004953.1:0-129581 GCA_009830355.1 Cherax destructor
GGAGTGTCTCAGCCAATGTCTGCCAGGGGAGGGTAAAGCCTCCTTCTTCTGGGACTACCTCCCCCCGGCTGCCCCTTCCCCACCCCATGGAGCTTGGAGGAAAGGGGCCCCTTTGGGCTCCCCAAACCTTCCCCAACTGGGCTCGAAGGGTGTGGCAGCTGCATGCAGCGGATGATTCACGGGGGTGCAATGGACAAGCACTACAAGATCCTTTTGAGTCACACCCCATAAATAAACCACTGGATCGGGTACCACGGGGAAGTGTCCTTGGTCCCCTCTCTTCCTGTTATATATCAATGATCTTCCTAATGTATCACAACCCTTAAAAACCTATTCTCTTTGCTGATGACATGACATGTCATCTCCCACCTAATCTTGCCTCACCCCAACACTATTGTTAACGAAGAGCTAGTAAAAATGTAACCAGGATGACTGCTAATAAACTTACATTAATATTGAAAAAACCCTTACAGAACAGGAGATGCCCAGCTAACATAATGATTGACAACACTCTTATTGCTAAACATAATGGGGGAAATTCCTGGGCCTGCACCTTGACAGCAACCTGAAATTCAACACCCATATCCAACAAATAACAAAAAAGTACCCAAAACAATTTGGATCCTCCCCAAACAAAACGTTACTACGTACCACAATCAACCCTACTCACACTATACTGTTCACTCATCTATCCTACTTCACCTATGCTATTTGTGCCTGGGGATCAACAGCAGCAACTCACCTAAAGCCAATAATAACCCAACAGAAAGCCGCAGTAGTTAGCTCTGCCCTGTGGTCCTCCACCAACTCTTCCACATCCTCACCACTCACCTCCAACCCCAGGCTGTTCCCCAATGTACAATATCTGCCACAACAGGCACAGGGTCATCAGGGTCAGGGTCAGGGTCAGCCTCAAATCCTTCAAAATCCCTCTTTTCAACACAATCCAGCCACAGTGGTCTCCAAGCAGAGTTCAAAGTCCTGGAAGTCACTCCCTCTCAAGCCTTACCTATAAGGCCTATGCAATGCAATCCAATGCAAGACAGCACCCCCCTCCCCACTTTTCAAAGACCTAAATCTACTCACCGTACAAGACATTCACACCTACTACTGTGCAACCTACATTTACAGAACCATAAATTCTAATATTAACCTTGAACTAAAACACTTTCTTGATAGTTGCAACAGGATCCATACACACAATACCAGACACAAAAATCTCTATGACATTTCCCATGTCAGGCTAAACCTCTACAAAAAGTCAATGTACATAAAAGGGCCTAAAATCTGGAACTCCCTGCCTGAAAACTCCAGAACCGCAGAATCAACCACCATTTTCAAAACTACCATTAAACCAAATGAAAACCACCAAATTCTCTTTCTTGTATCATGAACACATTCAAAACAATATACTAGTCTTACTCTCATTATCTGTAATTCCCCATAATTTACACTCGCCCAAATGACTGTAAACATAAAATTCCTAATATAGCTATTGCCTATTAAATCTTAAGTTAGTCCTAAGTTTGTCTAAGATACTCTTCCAGTATATGAGCTTTAACCCTTTCAGGGTCCAAACCGTAGTTCTACGTCATGAGCTCAGCTCACTCAGATAAGCTTTGAGTGGTAAATATGGGCCTAGATATGAGAGAATACATTTACAGTGGACCTCGCTATTCGAACACTCCAAAACTCACCCTTTTATGTAAGTTTATTTTTTAAGTGCTTTTATAAGTGTATTTTTGGGGGTCTGAAATGGACTCATCTAATTTACATCATTCCTTATGGGAATAAATTCGTTTGGTAACAGCACTTGAACAGCATTCTGGAATGAGGGCGAGTTTTAAAAGTGTTCCGAATAGCGAGGGTCCACTGTATGTGGTAAGTGTGCACCACATAAAACAAATCCTGCAGCACACAGTGCATAATGAGAGAAAAAAAACTGAATCCGTAATTTTCGATTAAAACAGCGACTTTTTTTTTGAATACTTTTTATAGTTGTATTTGCGATTTCTTGGTCTCATTTGATAGAATGGAAGATATACTACAGATTTAGAGATGAATTTGATTGGATTTAGAACTGGAAATGGCTTGAAACTGAGCTCAAAATAGCAGAAATGTTAAATTTTTGCCGATGTTCAAGAGTAAACAAATGACCTCACACGTCTAATACTCGCCAGCTGGTGGGTCTAATATACATTCACAAATGTGGTGATACGTATTAGTTGTACAATTATTACATTATTGCATAACAGTAAATCTTCCATTTTTTGGTTTGAATAAAAATTCATTATGTGAATAAAAAATCAAAATGGAATTCATTTGAAAAGACTGAAAACGTAACTAATGAACAGAAGAAATGTTAGTTTAGTGCCAGGAATGCCTGCATTGTTTATTCTGCACCCTATTTTGAAATTGGAATATTTTGAACTTTGTGTTAAATTGGCTAAATTACCAATTTCCAATCTCTTTATTTTGTAGTTGAAACAGTTGACTGGGCGATTTCTTGTGCTCAATCGATAGAATAGAAGTAATACTAGTGAAATAGCTAAGAATTTGGTCGACTGGAATAATGTAATTGGCCTAAAATGGGAGTCAAAGTCGGCAAAATCGCTGATGTGTAAATATCGCTGACACATCAAAATTCGCGAGAGCATAATTTCGTCAATTTTCAATCAAATTTTGTACTTTTTGTTTTATTACCTTCAGAAAAAGATTCTCTACCATTTCATTAAAAAAAAATAAGAATTTTTTTTTTTAAATTCTTGGACACTGGTGCACCCCTTCCAAAAATGGCCTTGGACCCTGAAAGGGTTAATACAAACAGTGTATCATGCCAAGACAAATCCAATCCTATTACTAAATTTACCATTTGTAATATTATTACAGTGGACCCCCGGTTATCGGTCGTTTCTGTTATCGACCAACTCGGTTATAGGTCGGTTTTCGGCTTCTGGTTATCAGCCATTATTTCGCTAATCAGCCGTATGGAACGCGTCAATCCGCCCACCACCAGCCGCTCGTGCCAGTCTGGATGTGTCTCTGGGCGAGTGAGGAAAGTTCTGATCATTCATCCAAACATTTCACTATACAGTGGTACCTCGACTTACGATGGTCCCCAAACTCACCCTTTTATGTAAGTTTATTTTTTAAATGCTTTTGTAAGTGTAATTTTGGGGGTCTAAAGGACTAGTCTATTTTACAACATTTCTTAAGGAGATAAATTCGTTTGGTAATGGCACTTGAACAGCATTGTGGAATGAAAAAATATCGTAAGTCGAGGTACCACTGTAATCCATTGTTTTTGGTGGTTATTGATTAAGTGCAACTGCAAAATAAGTAACCATGGCCCCCAAAGAAAGTTCCTAGTAAAGTTCCTTTGGTAAAGAAAGTGAGAAACACGATAGAATTCAAGGCAGGCAGGCATAGAGGCAATGAGTGTAGCAGGCATGCAGGGAGTGAAGCAGAAAATGTAGCAGACATGCAGGGAGTGTAGCAGGCATGCAGGGAGTGTAGCAGGCATGCAAGGAGTGTAGCAGGCATGCAGGGAGTGTAGCAGGCATGCAGGTAGTGTAGCAGGCATGCAGGGAATGTAGCAGGCATGCAGGGAGTGTAGCAGGCATGCAGGGAGTGTAGCAGGCATGCAAGGAGGGTAGCAGGCATGCAAGGAGGGTAGCAGGCATGCAGGGAGTGTAGCAGGCATGCAGGGAGTGTAGCAGGAAGGCAGGGAGTGTAGCAGGAAGGCAGGGAGTGTAGCAGGAAGGCAGGGAGTGTAGCAGGAAGGCAGGGAGTGTAGCAGGAAGGCAGGGAGTGTAGAATGCATGCCGCGTTCGTGAGTCAGTATGTTTAATAATAATCACTCTTAGGCACGTTAAATGTCTTATTTTAGGTTAATATAGACTTCTTCTTCTTTCAACAAATCGGTCGCTTCCCACCAAGGCGGGGTGGCCCAAAGAGAAAAACAAAAGTTTCTCTTTTTAACTTTAGTAATGTATACAGGAGAAAGGGTTACTAGCCCCTTGCTCTCGGCATTTTAGTCGACTCTTACTACACGCATGGCTTACGGAGGAAGAATTCTGTTCCACTTCCCCATGGAGATAAGAGGAAATAAGAACAAGAACTAGTAAGAAAATAGAAGAAAACCCAGAGGGGTGTGTATATATATGCTTGTACATGAATGTGTAATGTGACCTAAGTGTAAGTAGAAGTAACAAGACATGCCTGAAATCTTGCATGTTTACGAGACAGAAAAAAGACACCAGCAATCCTACCATCATGTAAAACAATTACAGGTGTAAAACAATTACAGGGTTAATATAGACATTTTCATTAATTCATCTATGATATTTTCTTCAAAATTATATAAGAAACACATTACATAGCATATAGCATATAAACGTAGCATATACAGTGGTACCTCGACTTACGATATTAATCTGTCAGAGAGGGCATATTTTAAGGCGAAACAATCGTTACACGAATCAATTTTCCCCATAAGAAATAATGAAAATAAATTTAATCCGTCCAAGACTTCCAAAGTAGTTAAATAAAAATAAAATATTTTTTAGAACTTTTTGACATTAAATAATACAAAATTTAATGAATAATACCTAAATACACATGTAAATATTATACAATAACATGTCACTTACATTTATTGAAGAGTTGTTGATGTGTGGAGGACGGGAGGAGGGGAGAAGGTGGAGTAGTATGCTAGTGTTTGGAAGGGGAATCCCCTTCCATTAACACTGCAGGTACCAAGTTCTTTTCTGGGGTTACTGGCCTTTTTCTTTGAATGCTACACTCCCTGCATGAATGCTACACTCCCTGCATGAATGCTACACTCCCTGCATGCCTGCTACACTCCCTGCATCCTTGCTACACTCCCTGCATCCTTGCTACACTCCCTGCATCCTTGCTACACTCCCTGCATCCCTGCTACACTCCCTGCATCCCTGCTACACTCCCTGCTACACTCCCTGCATCCCTGCTACACTCCCTGCATCCCTGCTACACTCCCTGCATCCCTGCTACACTCCCTGCATCCTTGCTACACTCCCTGCATCCCTGCTACACTCCCTGCATCCCTGCTACACTCCCTGCATGCCTGCTACACTCCTTGCATGCCTGCTACACTCCCTGCATGCCTGCTACACTCCCTGCATGCCTGCTACACTCCCTGCATGCCTGCTACACTCCCTGCATCCCTGCTACACTCTCTGCATCTTTGCTACACTCTCTGCATGCCTGCTACACTTCCTGCATGCCTGCTACACTCCCTGCATAAATGCTACACTCCCTGCATGAATGCTTCACTCCCTGCACATTCTTTACCACAGGCTTGGCACTAGGAGCTTTCTTGGGGCCCATGGTGGCTTATTTAGCAGTTGCAAGAACTAAACACAGTGGAATAATGACAATATACTGGTATGAATGTGTGGGTGTGGGTGGGTGGTCGCTCTCACTTGTAAACAATAGCACACTGACGCTCCCTGGAGTGCGCGCTCAGCTGGGCGCCAAGCGGACACGTCCAGTACTAATGTCGTTACACGAAGCAAACATCGTTAATCGCAATCAATTTTTTTACGTTATAAATATCGGTACTCGAAAATAACGTAAGATGACAGCATCGTAACACGGGGTATGACTGTAAACATGCAATGTTTATATGCTATCGAGTGGAGAGTCGGGGGGAGAGTAAACATTACGTTTCCTATGATTCAGCGTTAGAGAAAACTGTGAATCTGGCGTCTCACCCAGTAACCGCCCTTCATATGCATTTGTTTACAATTCTCGGCATGAATTATTCATTACTTCTCCCTTTGTTTATGATGACATCTAAAGGTAGCTGTTAGAAACGATTAAACTCAGTGAACATGGTAATAATATGGCTGTGTAGAGTAGCCCAGGGGGGCTACATACGTGTACTGTACCTACATCTACCGCTGCCTACACTGACTTCCTACAAATAAATACTACTCACCTCTCACCCTACATTAAGGCTACAAATATTTTGAGGTAAGTAATGAATATACTCATTGTTTTGTGTATGTAAAACTATAGTTAATCTTTAAAAAATGTATTTTTTGCTAATATTTTTGGATGTCTGAAATGGATTAATTGAATTTACATTAATTCTTATGGGAAATATTATTTCAGTTTTAGGCCTTTTCGGTTTTAGGCCGAGCTTCTGGAATGGATTACAGCCGAAAACCGAGGGTCCACTGTACAGTGGACCCTCCGTTTTCATGCTTAATCCGTTCCTGAGGGATGCACTAAAACTGAAACACACGAAAACTGAAACCATTTTCCCCATAAGAAATAATGGAAATTCAATTATTCCGTTCCAGAAACCCAGAAGTTTGGAAAAAAAAAAATTGGGGCGCCTTAAAGAAAGATTTACATGCACAAATGAATGAACTGAATGTGGCACTTACCTTTATTGAAGACTGATGTTGCTGGATGGAAGAGAGGGAGGAGGGGAGAGGGAAGAGACCCTAATTTTTGGAAGGAGAATCCCCCTCCATAAGGACTCTAGGTACCAAGTCCTCATCTGGTGTTACTTCCCTTCTTTGTCTTTTAATCCCACTAGGACCAGTGGCAAGACAGTGATGGAGTGAATGATGATGAAAGTTTTTCTTTTTCGGGCCACCCTGCCTTGGTGGGAATCGGCCGATGTGTTAATAAAAATAAAAAAATAGGACCAGCTTGAGAGTCACTGCACACCTGTGGTACTAAATATCTGTCTAGAGAGCTCTGTGTCTGGCGTCTCTTTAAAATGTCCATAAAATGTGATAAGAGATTGTCATTGTACATGTTGCCTAGACGGATTGCAACATCTTTGTCAGGATGATGTTCCTCCACAAATGAATGCACCCTACTCAACATTGCACAAATCTCCTTAATCTCTGAAGAAGGGACCTTACATCTCTCTTCCTCCTTCATTGAAGCAATTTCCTCAGATCTGTTTTGATGGTGTTGCAGCTCAAGCTCTTGCAGCTCTTCAGTGGTTAGATCTTCATTGTGGTCCTCCACCAACTCTTCCACATCCTGGTTACTCACATCCAACCCCATGGAAGTCCCCAATGCCACAATACTTTCCACAACTTCCATAGGGTCCTCAGGGCCAGCCCCAAACCCTTCAAAATCCCTCTCTGGGACACAGTCTGGCCACAACTTTCTCCAAGCACAGTTCAAAGTCCTGGAAGTCACTCCCTGCCAAGCTTTATCTATAAGGCCTATGCAATGGAAGATATTGAAGTGATCCTTCCAGAACTCTTTTAGGATCAATGCAGAGTCATTGGTCACATTAAAGCACCTTTCAAACATTGCTTTGGTGTACAGTTTTTTAAAGTTTTCAATGACCTGCTGGTCCATGGGCTGGATGAGAGGAGTGGTGTTAGGAGGCAAGAACTTCACTGTTACAAATTTGAAATCCTTAGACATTTGGTCTTCCAAGTCTTGAGGATGACCAGGAGCATTGTCCATTACCAGGAGGCACTTAAGTGGCAATTTATTCTCCAATAGATATTTCTTCACACTGGGGCCAAACACTTGATTAAACCATTCCAGGAAAAAATTTCCCTAGTGACCCATGCCTTAGCATTAGACTTCCAAAACACACACAATTTACTCTTGTCAACACTGTATTCGTTGAACACTCTGGGATTTTCTGAGTGATACACCAGTAAAGGCTTCACTTTGAAATCCCCACTAGCATTACCACACAACATTAGAGTTAGCCTGTCTTTCATAGGCTTGTGTCCTCGCATTGTCTTTTCCTCCTGCGTGATGTAGGGCCTCCTTGGCATTTTCTTCCAAAAGAGGCCTGTTTTGTCACAATTAAACACTTGTTGGGATTTGAAATTTTCAGCCTCTACATATTCTTTAAAGTTGCGCACAAATTTTTCAGCCCCTTGTTTATCTGAACTGGCACCCTCACCATGCCTTACAACACTGTGTATGCCAATTCGCTTCTTAAATTTTTCGAACCAGCCTTTGCTGGCCTTAAATTCATCATTATCACTGGTTCCAGGCATTTTCTTGACAAGATCGGTATGCAACTGCCTTGCTTTTTCACAAATTAATGACTGCACAACACTGTCACTTGCTAGCAGTTTTTGGTTTATCCACAGCAACAACAATTTCTCCATATTTTCTATTGTTTGTGATCTCTGTTTCGTTACTGTATTCACCCCTTTCGCAACATTAGCTTCAGTGATTTCTTTTCTCTTATACACAATGGAACCGATGGTTGTTGGGGCTTTCTTGTATATCCTGGCGAGCTCGGCAATACATACACCCCTATCATATTTTTCTATTATTTCTTTCTTCAGTTCTATGGTGTTCCTCACTTTCTTTACCAAAGAAGTGGCACTTAGATCCTACTCCACAAACTTGACCACTATGGAATAAGAGGTCATGCACTAGCATACCTCAAATCCTACCTCACTAATAGGTACCAGTATGTCACTATTAAAGACACATCCTCCACGACACTACCACTAGACACCGGAGTACCGCAGGGAAGTGTCCTTGGTCCCCTGCTCTTCCTCTTATACATCAATGATCTTCCCAATGTATCACAACACCTGAAACCAATACTCTTTGCTGACGACACAACTTATGTCATCTCCCACACAAACCTTGCCACGCTTAACACCATTGTTAACGACGAATTAATAAAAATATCAACATGGATGACAGCCAATAAACTTACACTCAACACTGATAAGACCTTCTATATTATGTATGGCAACAGAACAGATGATCCACAATTAAACATTAAGATCAACTCTACACCTATTGCTAGACATAACGAGGGCAAGTTCCTGGGCCTTCACCTTGACAGCAGCCTGAAATTCAGCACCCATATCCAACACATAACAAAGAAAGTGTCCAAAACTGTGGGGATCCTCTCTAAGATACGGTATTATGTACCACAATCAGCCCTACTCACACTATACTACTCACTCATCTATCCCTACCTCGCATATGCCATTTGTGCATGGGGATCAACAGCAATTACCCACCTAAAGCCAATAATAACCCAACAAAAAGCCGCAGTTAGAATTATCACGCAATCCAACGCTAGGCAGCACACCCCCCCACTCTTCAAAGACCTAAACCTACTCACTGTTCAGAACATCCATACTTACTACTCTGCTATCTACATTTATAGAACCATTAATTCCAACTTTAACCCTGAGCTAAATCACTTTCTTGACATTTGTGACAGGACCCATAGACATAATACCAGACATAAACATCTCTTTGACATTCCCCGTGTCCGACTAAATCTATACAAAAATTCAATGCGCATAAAAAGGCCTAAAATCTGGAACTCCCTGCCTGAAAACTCTAAAACTGCAGACACAATCTCCATTTTCAAAAGCACAGTTAAAAAGCATCTTATCTCACTTACGCACCCAACCGGTAGCTAACCACATGAAAACTACTTTATATTGCACATATCCACGGCAAAATACACTTATTGATATCTGTGATTCCCCTTAATTTGCACAGTACTAACCACAGCAAAAAACACTTATTGATATCTGTGATTCCCCTTAATTTGCACAGTACTAACCAAAATTCTAATACAACCATTGCTTCATAATTCTTAATCTAGTCATAAGTTTGCCTAAGACACTCCAATATAGAAATTATATTATGCCAATACATCACCTTTATCATCAATATATATACTAATTGCTAACTTCTTAAACTAATTGTTAAATTCTTAAATGTTTAAATTCCAGTACCTAAATTTTGTAAACCTAGTTAATCACTACAATTACCTAACGTTACTACCTGTATAATCATTGTGTAGCTATTGAGTAAGACCTATCATAAGACTGCCTGAAAAGCCTAGGCATACCTAGGCATATTA
This sequence comes from Cherax destructor, assembly GCA_009830355.1. Taxonomy (NCBI): domain Eukaryota; kingdom Metazoa; phylum Arthropoda; class Malacostraca; order Decapoda; family Parastacidae; genus Cherax; species Cherax destructor. The sequence goes on from WNWK01004953.1 coordinate 9,893, forward strand.
TTGGCCATCTTGTAATATCTACTTTATTAAATGTATAATTATTAGTACACCCCACCTTGTTTATTACATGAAATAAAGAATTTGAATTTGAATTGTCCAGTACCAGGAGGCACTTGAGTCCCAATTTCTTTTCCAGGAGGTATTTCTTCACACTAGGGCCAAACACTCCAGTCAACCATTCCTTGAAAATCTCCGTAGTGACCCTTGCCTTGGTGTTAGCCTTCCAATGCACACATAATTTATTCTTGTCAACACTGTGTTTCTTGCAGGGTCTGCTTCACTTTAAAATCACCACTGGCATTGGCACATATAAGAGTTAGCCTGTCTTTCATAGGCTTGTGTCCTGGCTGTGCCTTTTCCTCCTGAGTAATGAGGGTCCTGTTGGGCATTTTCTTCCAAAACAGGCCTGTTTCATCACAAACACTTGTTGGGGTTCGAATTTTTCAGTCTCTACGAACCCCTGGAATTCCTTCACAAATTTTTCAGCTGCATGTTTGTCTGAACTGGCTGCCTCACCATGCCTCACAACACTGTGTATGCCACTACGTTTCTTAAACCTCTCAAACCAGCCTTTGCTGGCTTTAAAATCACTCGCCTCACCACTGGTTGCAGGCATTGTCTTGACAAGATCTGCGTGCAACTTCCTTGCCTTTTCACAAATTATCGCCGTGGAAATACTATCACCCGCTATCTGTTTTTCATTGATCCACACCATCAACAACTTCTCAACCTCATCCACTGTTTTCGATCTATTTTTCGTTAACATATCAACCCCTTTTGCAACATTAGCTTCCTTGATCTCATTTCTCTTTGCCAGGATAGAGCTGATAATAGATGGGGTTTTCTTGTACATCCTGGCAAGCTCACTCAGACGTACGCCACTCTCATATTTTTCTATAATCTCTTTCTTCAGTTCGATGGTTTTCGTCACTTTCTTTACGACAGGGGTGCCACTGGGAAGCTTCTTTGGACCCATGGTGACTTATTTCACAGTGACAATCACTAAACGACCAAAAAAGACACCAAATGTATTGTGAATGTTTGAAAGAGCGCGCTGTGTAATGTTCTCTCAATGGTAAACAACGCTTCACTGGCGGGCGTTCTGCGCAGGCGCGGAGCAGGCGGACAGGTCTAATACGTTACGAAACACGAGGCCGTTTACGATACACGAAATCGTAAAAAGCTTACGAAACACGATTTTTACGATATATGAGCCTTACGATACTCGTTAACTAGCTGCAGAGTTGTGTTTACTACTGACTTCGGTATTACTAACTGATGTATTCTTTGGCTAGGCGCACCAAGTTTGGCAATACAGTACAGCAATTCTTAGTTTATTACACAGTCACTGTTGGGAGCTGCTGGTTTGACGGTGAGAGTTTGATTGTCCTTCAGCAGGAATCTGTTTTTTGGGTATTCATTACATCTTCTGCATTAATGGGTTAATGGGTCAAGATAAAGCACCTGCGACTACATTTGACTTGCCTGGCAGGTGTATAAAAGTGGGATTGAACTCTTGTATGGTCAAGGAACACCTAAATTGTAAAATTGTAAAAAGTATTTCTAGCTATTTTAAATAATTTATTAAGTTTCTTGTGAATTTTAGATCACTAGCTATTTCATAAATTTTGCAGATTTCTTCATCTATAAACTCTGGACCTTAAACCTCATATCCCTCTACGTCCCATCATATCCTCTAGAGGTTCTGTATCTTATTCTTTTTTGCCCTTGATTGACCAAAACCCTCACTCTTTTCTTGTTATTTTTTCTCCTGCTCACATTCTTCATTCTCAAGATCTCTTAGAACGTGTTCTCCCTCTTACGACCTGTAAGATTCTTACTCCTGATATTGATTCCCTCTTCATCATTGTCCCTCTTAAATGATGTTCTTAATTTTCTCAGAGAGAAGGCTAGTGAATGGTTACTTCTTCTCTCAATACACAATGATTTCTTTCTTGATCTTATTCGTCCTGTGTATCTTAATACACAAAATGCCACCTCCAGCCTCCTGTAGTTCGTGTCTTGTGATAATATTGCTGCTGCTGTTATTGTTGTTGCTAATAATAATAAAATAATATATTTATGGGTTTAAGGGGGAGAGAGAGCAAGCTTAATGTGTAACAACATGGTACAAAGGTTATCTTATCACAGTGTGAACATGTATCTGGGCGGTGAAATGTCCTGCGGGTAGGTCAGCTTTTTCTGGATTGCTCATAGCAACAGCCCCTTCCCCTATCCTCGGGAGTTTTTTGAGGTGGAATCAATAGACGCTAAAAATATTCCACTATTGATGTCCATCAGTACGTTGATAGAATGACAGACAGATTGACTAAATTGGAGCAAAATCAACACAAAGTGTGTATATAATCCATCCTCTGTGATGGAATATGACAGGGAAAATAGCTAGCTTTTATTCCCTCATAGCCATTACTGACTGCTTCTGGCGTCCTTTTCTAAGTAAGTTTATACAGCGCTGCATGATCTTTGTGGGTTTAGCGCTTAGTTTTTTATTGTAATAATACTAATATTTTTCGTTTCCACTATGTAACTATCGTATAGATTAGTGTAACAGCACATTTCTGATATATCTGATTTTGCTAATTAATAAAAAAAGATGAATCATCTCCTCCGATGAATATCTATGTTGGTCTTTTGCTTACGAACTCCCAGATTTAGTGTTTACAAATAACAAAAAAAAGGCACAATACCGTGACTGGAACAATACACCGAAACGTCGTCGTAAGCTCCTCTCATCTATATGCGAGTTATTAGTGTTTACACTTCCTCCGCCAGTTGTCTTATATCCCTTGCTTCCCACCAAGATCGTAATTGTCACTGAGAAGAGCTGAAGTCGTAGGGGGGTCGTCATGCAGCTCCTAGATGTTCTGTAATTAGGTTTGATCTAAGGAAGAGGAAGGTATAGTGACACTTCTTCGGCTCGAAAGTCCTTCCTCAGCATCAATATATACAGTTAAGTCTCGATTAGTGTGAGTTCCAATAATGAGATCCTCACGAGATTCAGTATTCGTACTAATAGAGACCTACCTAATTACTCCTTCCTGTCAAGATATATTATTAATGAAAATAATATACTGGATATATTAAGCAAATTTCCTAACTTCGCTCGTAACGGATAAGTGAACTGTAGATATAAATCCAAATGCACTCCTGTTAAACCTTTTGGGGCTAGTTCCTAGGCCTTTTGTGTATCCATATGCTCTTGCGCTACACGTCCGCAGGATGGAAATGAAGTGCACAATAAACTAGCCACTTCGGTGGCAAAATCTTATGTCTTCCTCCCACTGAAAGAATTGACAATTCAAGTTCCACCCGTTCTGTGATATGTTTTCAGTCGTGTTATTATGATTTCATGAATCCTGACCAACATTGTTGGAATGTTGTAATAATGTTGGTAGATTTATCGACAGTATGTTAGGTAAAAGGACACATGTACAACTAATGTCATTTTATTGTGGTAGTTTCGTTCTTCAGGAGCTGTGTCAAGCTGGAATGTGTCGAGGTGGATCCTATATGCAGCTGAGTGTTCATGATGTAGCTCACTTGACCGTAATATTAGTGCTGCCTCACTACCACCCTCTGCTCCACCACCCTCTTCTCTACCACCACCACTACCACTACCTCCTTCCTACAAACCACCACCCTCCTCCACACTGGTATCCCACCGGTAGCTCTTGGGGAGGCTGGTTGAGGAGTAAAATATATGTACAACAGTTGGGTTACTTGTTCCTGGGGGTCTCCGACCCCGCGGCCTGGTCCCTGACCAGGCCTCTTGAGTTGCGGGTCTGATTGACCAGGCTCTTGGTGCCCTCCGCCCGGTTGGTCAGGGACTGCCTTGAGGAACATATCGAGTTTCCTCGTGAAGACAGCCAAGGGCTTGTTATTAATTCCCCTTATGCACGATAGGAGGACGTTGACAAGTAGTGGTCCTTTTACTCTTATTGAATTCTTTCTCAGTGTACTAAACATGCCCGTGCTTTTCAATGGACGTATCTTTCACCATCTGCCAAGCCCCGTGTTTTCGTATGGAGTGATTTCGGTGTGCAGGTTTGGGACCAATCCCTCCAGCATCTTCGAGGTGTGGATTATGATTCATCTTTCTCACCTACGTTCTAAGGAGTACAGTTAGAGGGACTTTGAGCACTCTCGGTAATTTAGGTGCTTGACTGGTTATATGAGTTATGAAAGTTCTCTGTACATGCTCTAGATCTGTAATTTCACCTGCCTTAAAAGGGCAATTAGTATACAGCAGTATTTCAGTCGAGAGAGGACGTGTGACCTGAAGAGTATCATCAGTGGCTGTATATATCTTGTTTTGAAGGTTCCAGTTATCAAGCCAATCATTTTACTGGTGGTTGCGATAACAGCATTGTTGTGCTTCTTCAATGCGAGATCTTCTGGCATTATTATTCCCAAATTTCTCACTTTAGACTTTGCTTTATGGGGGATTTTGAGTTTGTCTTGCACTCTAAACTTGTTTTTTCTTTAATTTCACGTCAGTGTAGTAACCGGAATTTGTCTCTATTGAACGTCATGTTGTCAATGATCAACTGGAAGAGTTAGTTTATATCAGCGTGGAGGCTTGCTATGACTTCTATGTATGTCAGTTTCGTACAGATTCTTGTATCGTCTGCAAAAGGATGATATGGTGCTATGGTTTTTCTTCCTGACTATGTTAGATATACAAATGAGAAAGTGAAGTGGGACGAGTACCATGCCTTGAAGAAGCGAACTTTTTACCTTGGCAGTCTCTAATTTTACTCTCTTCATTATTACTCTTTGTATTCTTATTTAAATGTCTGGAAGTTAAATATCCATCTGACCACCTTTTCTGTTATTCCTTTTGCATGCAATTGTAAGCAATTACCCCATGGTGGCACTTACCAAAGACTGCAAAAGCAATGTATACACTACATCTGCATTTTGCTTCTCGAGTATATCCACGATCATGTCGTAATGTACATCCAGCAGCTGCGAGGGGCAGGAGCGACTTGTTGTGGATGCAGGTTGATCAGGGTTATACAGTCGCTGCAATTTCCTATGGTTAGCAGTCTTGCCTGTTAAATCCCTTGCAAAGTCTAATAATGTGAGACATCAGGAGTATTGGTCTATATTTTTTTTTTTGTCATTGCTGCCACATCTGTGGAGTGGAACTGTATCAGTTTTTTTATGACTCTGGGATGATTGACTGTCCAGGCTCCACCATTCATTGTGATGCAGTTCTTGATCAATATAGTCTTGGGCAGAATGCATAGGCATGCAATTTATTGCCTCTTCAAAATCAAGTGTACTTAAAGTTATTATATCAGATATTTTAAGAGATGTCCGTAGTGTTTAGTCTCTCGTTTGCAGATAATGGTTCAGAGAACCGACACGTTGATAAATTAGACACATGTGCAATACTTTGGTATCTATTGAGGACAAGTTTCGCCACACTGGCTTCATCAATCATATACAAAGAAGAATGGCGAAGCTGAGAAGGAGTTCGAGGTAATCAGTCCCTCAGCCTAGTGTTGATGTAATCTGTCTGTCAATCTTGAAAAAAATACATCGTATGCGCGAAGAAGTGGCTTATATACTGTAGAATGTAGACAGTATCTCCTTTATACAAAAAATCATTTGGGTCGTCAATCCTTTGGCTGACTAGTAGTTCATGAAACACTGAGTCGTACTGTTACTTAATTCGTTGTCAATGTTTTAAGAAAATAAGAATGGAAGAACATTGCACCAGGCCTGCCGGCCCATACTAGGCAGGTCTTTCTTAAATTCAAACTAACATATATGTATTTGCAAAACCTATTCTCATGAAAATATTTCGGGTTTCTTTCATCTCCTCTTAAGGTTTTTTGCTTCCTCTGTCTCCTGGTTTTTGTATGATGCATTTAGTTTTTAGCTCAAGGTTCTCCATTTCTCTAACCAGTGTTTTGTTTGGTTGTTCCGAAAGTCTGCATCCTTCGAGATTTTGAGCGATCCATCGTCTTCATCTAAAGGGAAGGAACTTCCCTCCCTTTCCAACTTGAACCTTCTACTCCACCTCCGTCATGGTATGTGGTTGGAGCATAACTCTAGTGATATTGAGATCGTTCACTCGAAGTACTGGGTCAGATCTATTGTCGAAACGTTTTGCCTGCTTAGCAGGCTTCTCCAGTCGAGCATAATGGTGTATATCACTGGTATATAATACCAACAATATGATGAATTAGACACGTGCAACATCTGGGTAACTTTATTCATCAAGACTCAGTACCTGCTCCTAGACTGAGGGATCTGACCTCATCTACGTCTTCAGTCTTCTGTTTTATATTGATAAAACCACTGGTTGGTGAAAAGTCTACAAAATAAAGATATCAACACAAACCAGGGCAGCATGGGTTTAGAGCAGGTCGCTCCTGTCTGTCCCAACTACTGGACCACTATGACAAGGTCCTGGATGCTCTAGAAGACAAACAGAATGCAGATGTTATATACACAGAGTAGTAGTCAACAGAGTAAAGTCTGAGGCGGCTACGGTGAAAAGCTCTGTTCCACAAGGCACAGTACTCGCTCCCATCCTGTTCCTCATCCTTATATTGGACATAGACAGGGATATCAGCCACAGTGGATTCATGCAGGGAGTGTAGCATTCATGCAGGGAGTGTAGCATTCATGCAGGGAGTGTAGCATTCATGCAGGGAGTGTAGCATTCATGCAGGGAGTGTAGCATTCATGCAGGGAGTGTAGCATTCATGCAGGGAGTGTAGCATTCATGCAGGGAGTGTAGCATTCATGCAGGGAGTGTAGCATTCATGCAGGGAGTGTAGCATTCATGCAGGGAGTGTAGCATTCATGCAGGGAGTGTAGCATTCATGCAGGGAGTGTAGCATTCATGCAGGGAGTGTAGCATTCATGCAGGGAGTGTAGCATTCATGCAGGGAGTGTAGCATTCATGCAGGGGTAGATGTAAGCATTCATGCAGGGAGTGTAGCATTCATGCAGGGAGTGTAGCATTCATGCAGGGAGTGTAGCATTCATGCAGGGAGTGTAGCATTCATGCAGGGAGTGTAGCATTCATGCAGGGAGTGTAGCATTCATGCAGGGAGTGTAGCATTCATGCAGGGAGTGTAGCATTCATGCAGGAGTGTAGCATTCATGCAGGGAGTGTAGCATTCATGCAGGGAGTGTAGCATTCATGCAGGAGTGTAGCATTCATGCAGGGAGTGTAGCATTCATGCAGGGAGTGTAGCATTCATGCAGGGAGTGTAGCATTCATGCAGGGAGTGTAGCATTCATGCAGGGAGTGTAGCATTCATGCAGGGAGTGTAGCATTCATGCAGGGAGTGTAGCATCATGCAGGGAGTGTAGCATTCATGCAGGGAGTGTAGCATTCATGCAGGGAGTGTAGCATTCATGCAGGAGTGTAGCATTCATGCAGGGAGTGTAGCATTCATGCAGGAGTGTAGCATTCATGCAGGGAGTGTAGCATTCATGCAGGGAGTGTAGCATTCATGCAGGGAGTGTAGCATTCATGCAGGGAGTGTAGCATTCATGCAGGGAGTGTTCAGCATTCTATGCAGGGAGTGTAGCATTCATGCAGGGAGTGTAGCATTCATGCAGGGAGTGCAGCATTCAAAGAAAAAGGCCAGTAACCCTAGAAAAGAACTTGCCACCTGCAGTGTTAATGGAAGGGGATTCCCCTTCCTAACACTAGCATACTAATCCATCCTCTCCCCTCCTCCCATCTTGCACACATCAACAACTCTTCAATAAATGTAAGTGACATGTTATTGTACTATTATTTCTTTATTTCTCATAAAATTGTGTGTAATTTAATGTCAAAAAGTTCTAAAAAATATTTTATTTTAATACTTTTGGATGTCTGGAACGGATTAATTTTATTTCCATTATTTCTTATGGGGAAATTAGAATCGGAAATCGACCAAACCGGTGATCGACGGGCCCTCTGGAACGGATTACCGGGGATAACTGGGTGTTGACTGTACTTCCTAATATCCCTTTGACTCATCTGAGTCTTCAACTTCCAATTGTGACCCCTTGTTTGTGTGTCCCATCTCAGGAACATCCTGTCTCTGTCCACCTTGTCATTTCCTCACAGTATTTTATATGTTGTTATCATGTCTCCCCTAACCCTCCTGTCCTCCAGTGTCGTCAGGCCGATTTCCCTTAACCTTTCTTTGTAGGACATCCTCCTTAGCTCCGGGACTAGTCTTGTTGCAAACCTTTACACTTTCTCTAATTTCTTGACGTGCTTGACCAGGTGTGGGGTCCAAACTGGTGCTGCATACTCCAGTATGAGCCTGATGTACACAGTGTACAGAGTCTTGAATGATTCCTTACTGAGGTGTCGGAACGCTATTCTTAGGTTCGCCAGGCGCCCATATGCTGCAGAAGTTATCTGGTTGATGTGCGCCTCAGGAGGTGTGCTTGATATTATATTTACACCAAGATCCTGTGATGAGAAGTGTAATCATAGTCAGCAGGACTAGCATATCCAGGTAAATATGTAGTAGGAGTAACCAATAGAGAGGGTTGGTTGGATTTAAGTGGGACTTGCACATGAGTAAATAGAATTATCAAAGCTTATTTCTTGGGTAGCATTGAAAATTGGGTTGAGCAAATATTCTGTTAGTGGGATGGATTGTGAAGGACCTGCCTAGTATGGGCCAACAGGCCTGCTGCAGTGTTCCTTCTTTCTTATGTTCTTATGGTTGTCACTAGCAAATGAGGGAGGTAGGGGTGTGGCAGGAGGCAGGGTTCGCTTGAAGGGTCAACCAAGTGGTCCCAACACAGACCCCTCAAGTTTGGTACATGCTAAGACTCTAAAGATCAACAGAAACAATGAACAAGGCACATGTCCAACACCTAGGTATTTATTATGAAGACATTTTGCTAACCAGTGTTTTTTAATTTTTTAATTTTTTTTTTAATAAAGAGTATGCACCCATTTATTGAACTGTTGGAGATGATCAGCAACATATGATTAAAACTTCTTAGAGTTACCTCAAACTAAGTTAAACACATCAATGTGAAAAACAAGAGAATGGCAAGCGTAGATGTGAGCTCCGTTACAAATGTACCCATAGAACTTTTTCATAAAAAGATTATCGATTACCTTGATCTTCCTGTCCATGCAGCAATTTCATTGATCTTAATGAACTGTGCAGGTTTTAATATATTTTCTTATGGTAAATCTGTACAGGCAAAGTTTTGCCATGGCTGCTCTATGCTGATGACATCTTGTAGCATTTAGAAGGTTCAACATAACTGACCTACAGCAGAGACTCAGCACTGTTGAACCTTCCATTAAATTTAGATTTGAAGAGAAATGTGAATACAAACTTCCCTTCCTTTTTCTACTCTTGTGTAGCTTTAGCAATAAGCTGTCTTTCAAAGTGTACTGGAAACCGACTAATAAGGACAATGTAATGCACTTTCACTCAAGATATGACAAGACGAAACAGAGTCATCATCATATTCTTTCTGAGTCCTTACAGCGTATGTAGCCCTGAATAGTATTTTGAAAAGGAACATGATTACATTCACCAGATGTACTCTAACTACACTTCCTCTCTTATTTCACCAATGATTAGACATGCTCAGCAGATCATCAGCACCCCTGGGATTAACAAATATCCAGAGATTTGTTATTCTTACCAACTCGAAGATGGCTAATTATACTTGAAGTACATAATCTGTGTGCAATCTTAAACTAGTTACTACCTTCAACACTATTGTGCTAACATTGAAGACTTAACCAGCAAAAAATACCAAAGTCTAGCTGAAACCAAAGCTGGAGGTTATCATACCTTGTGAGCAAATATAGTATACAGTGGTATCCCGGATTTCGTACAGCTTCCAACTCTAACAATTATGTAATTGTATTTTTGTAAGTGCTTTTGTAAGTGTATTTTTGGGGGTCTGAAACGGACTAATCTAATTTACATTTGTCCTTATGGGAACAAATTCGTTCGATAATGGCACTCAAACAGCCTTCTGGAATATATTATTGACAAAATCCGGGGTACCACTGTACGTATATTGGAGAGACTGACTGACTGTGATGTATGCTAGTACAGTGGTACCTCGACATATGAGCAGCTCCCAACTCAAACAGTTATTATGTAAGTGTACTTCTGTAAATGCTTTTGTAAGTGTATTTTTGGGGGTCTGAAATGGATTAATCTAAATTACATTATTCCTTATGGGAACAAATTTGTTCGGTATCGGCACTTGAACAGCCTTCTAGAACGAATTAAGCACGTAACCCGAGGTGCCACTGTATACTGTAACCTGTCCAAAGTCACAGAGTACAACTTGCATATGCCATTTTTTTGTACATACAATATATTTTATTACTGTAAGCATATATGGACAACTAGTTTGCTCCTTAGATGATCCACATTAAGATTAATTTTTCCCCAGAACTACTGTATTTAACTTAAATTAGCTATACATGTGCCATACATTATTATTATAATAAAAAGTTGTGCTAAACCCACGAGGGCCATACAGCGCAGTGCATTTTCTATAGCTGTATGGATGTGTTATATACAGGAGGGCCCCACTTATACAGCAGGTTAGGTTCCAGGCTACTACTGTAAAGCAAAAATCACTGTAAAGTGAAACATTGCCTTTTTTTCACTTTCAAATGCATATAAAAGCCTGATAGCATGTTTACACTATAGTATATATTAAGTGAGCAATAGAGCTAGGCCTAAAAAATACATATACAGTAGACACATTACTTTAAAATATCTTCATCCTTAGCTTATAGTGAGTGGTGAATATATTTATTGTAGGAAGTCTGAATAAAAAGAATGGGCATAATTGAAAACTGCTATATGTACTAGCAAAATGCCATAAAGTGAAGTGCTATAAAGCGGGGCCCTCCTGTATTTTATATTGGTCCCAAATCTGCACACTGCCATAACAACATACTGGAGTGAGAGATATTGGAGGAAGTGTAAAATAAACCCAGTGAGGAGCAGGGGTGCGGTGGGGACAATACGGGAGCACTGTATTAACATCCGGGGTCCCAGACTATTCAACATCTTGCCAGAAGATATCCGAAACACGGCTGGAACCAGTGTAGAAGCCTTCAAGAGGAAACTGGACAAGTATCTTCACCAGGTGCCAGATCAACCAGGCTGTGATGGATATGTGGGGCAGCAGGGCTCCAGCAGCAACAACCTGGTTGACCAGGCAAACACCAGACGAGCCTGGCCCATGGCCGGGCTCAGAGAGTAGATAAACTCTCGAAACTCTTCAAAGGTATATCAAAGGTATAAATAAATTTGTACACCTGAGCAGCCCTGGTATTAGATTGGTCCTTGCCATCGAGGTAACCAGTTGTGTCTCACTAACTATACCAACACTTGTTCTGCCAGCCAGTATTGTCAGCATATCCCCTCAGATGAGTCCCAAAAATTGGTGTAAACTGACTTTGATAGGATACTTTTAAATGTCTTAGAAATCATTTAAATGGCTTTAGTAAAGAACTTAAATCATTAGTTAATTTATATTTTTACAGTACGTACATTAATATTGCCATATAACTATTTAATATTTAAATAATAAATTATATTAAACTTTCAATGAATTAAGTAATTACCATATTTTACAGCAAACAAGATACTCTGGTGTCAAGGACGTCCCCACCCCCTCCCCAATTCTGATTGGTTAAATTTTTGTAAACAAAAATAAACGGTACTTTGGCCTCCAAGACGCTGGGTGAATTTTCAATACTTATGTTGGGGAAAAATAGCGTCTTCGATGCTGTAAAATATGGTAATTGGTGTTCTTTGATTTATTCATACCCAGATAATGTGATATTAAGCCTTAAGAACCACAAGTACAAATACACCTGCTGCATAGGCTGTTAATCATGGCAACATTATAGACAGGAATAGCCACAAACATCTCATGAAGTGGAATGATGTTCATCCTGTCAACAAGGATGAAGATTTACATAAACACTTGGTTGTCTAGGAACTGCAATACAGATATGCAAAGCACGATTGGTTTTGGTATCTCCAGTGTTTGAGCAAAAATCATTTTAGGCCATCAAAACACAACCATCAGGTGGCATTATTAATCTGGTGTAGCCATTGTTAGACCAGTGCTGGGTATCAGTGGGTAATTAAGCAACCACTTTATTACTGAGGTCACATACTGCACCCATGGCTAAGCATCTACTGACTTTCAGGAGCTAGGGTTTCCCACATAATTTAAAAGAGCAAAGATTTTTTTTGTGCTTTAGTGACTCTGGCAAAAGTTAAGAATAAATTTGTGTAAACCTGAAGAAAATTGCTTATTGTTGTATTTGTTAGTACTTAGCCTGCATTACCTTTGTTACTAAACAAAAACAGGGAAATCTTCAAAGTAGGAAATTGTGAAAAAGGAAAATAGCTATTGTGGCACCAGTGTACCAACACACAAGGTGCCTCCACCAGGAGTAACACCAGTGTCCAACTCGTCGACACATGTTAATGTCACTATTTTTCTTTATTTTTGTGTACAGACCTCTCTCACTTAGCGACTACTCATTTACCGATGACTCAGACTTAAGATGGGCTCTCTGACCAGTATGCATACCTAAATAGTGTATATAGAGCTGATTTCTTCTATTCTGTTCATTACAAAATACAGTACACTACTGTATAAACATTTAAAAATATACTAAAAATGTTATAAATGGTGCAAAGGTGACATTAAAACTATCAAAGATGGTTGACACAAACCCACTACCATTATAGTAATGCCCCTCTTTTTTGTTTAAGGGCGATGGATATTACTGGGGTAATTTATCACTGGATTTGTGGTCTTTTAGGAGACAAGAATTTTTTACTGATTGTTAAGTGTAGGAGGAGAGGCTGTAATATAATTTTAATGGAAATTATTCTGCACAGTTTTAATGATGCCTTTTTTTCTCTCCCTCAGTCTTTACCAAGGCGAAGATCACACAGTTCTGGTAGCGGCAATAACAGCAGTGGATTAATAGGTACACCATCCTTAGCACCTCACCAGGTTATCAGTTCTGTTACAGCCACAATTCTTCCACAACTTGCCAACTCCATCATCATCAGTCACCATTCAGGGTTCTGGCACATCCCTGGTGTCCACACCTGTGATAGCTTCAGTACAGGCGGCTAATTCTCCTGCTGGCTCAGCTCTACTTGCTCAACTTCTTACTTCAGGTTAGAAGGGAAAGCAAGAGACAGTTCATTAGAATAGGTATGACAGGAAAACCATAAGTTGGTAGACAGCAACTATCTGGAAAAGTACCACCATCCTTTCAGATGAGTGTGAAATGTAAACCTGATAATTTTTTTTTTTCTTTTTACATTGGCAGAATTGCTGCTCTTTTCTTGCTCTCATAAGCATGTAAGATAAGTTTTTACAAACTTCTTCTGTACTTATATTTAGTGTACACATTTCATTTAGTTTTGTGTGTGTTTCTTAATAGTTTTTAACCATGTAATAGTTCCTTTATAACATTTACTGCCTGACCTGATACCATGCTGTGAAGATAATTCCCAGAGCCTCTGACAAATAGGCCAATATATTTAGTTCTTGCTCTAACCTTGTAAATTGTCATGAAAATTGGTACACAAATAACCCGCACAGTATAGAATGAAGCTTGACGATGTTTCAGTCTGACTTGGATCATAACTAGTCAATGTTCTAATTTAGACTGAAACATTATCATAAGTTCCAGTCTCCTATTTGTGGGTTATTTATGTATTGTTCCAGTCATGGTATTGTGCCTTATTATTATTTTCCACATGAATCAAGGAACAGTGACACCATGGCTCAAATAGTTTATTTTTAACCCACAAGTATTGAATTTTGTACTTATTTGAATACATAGTAGAATGAATATTAAATAAAAAGGCACAATATCTTGACTGGAACAATACTCAGTAACACACACATAGGAGAAAGAAACTTATGACATTTCAGTCTGATTGAACTGTTAACTAGTCACACACACTAGTCCAAGTTGGATCAAAATATCATAATAATTTTCTTTCTCCTGTGTGCAGTGTAAATTGACTTTTATTTTACTTCAACTAATATTTTATTTAATTTCTAGCAGCATTTAATGTATGAGACTGTTATCCTTTTCTAGGCTCATATCCGGTTACTTCCTGTCAGTCAGTCAGTGGCCCGTTTGCTAGCATCACCAGTGCTGGTCAGTTGAATAATTTGAGAAGCAACAGGATGACAGTGGACTGTTGCAACAGTGTTAAGACACCTCTTGTGATACCTGGTGTTATCACAGGTAATGGGAGTGCAAGTAGCAGTTGCAACAGCAGTAACAGCAACATCTGCAGCCTCAGCAATAATAACAGTATGAAGCCAGTAGTGACTGATGCTCTTTTTGTGCCTCCATCACCCTTTCTGCTGTGACACCATCAACGCTCAAGACCCAATCCTTCCAAGGTCAGCACTTGTGGTAATCTTTTAACAAGTCTTCATGTCAAATTTCAAGTTCTATTTTTACACAAGTTTAACTTGAGGTTTTTAGCTAAAATTGAGAAAAAAAAATTATTACCGATGTGGTCTTAGGAATGGAACTCTGTCGTTAAGTGAGGAGAGGCTGTATGCCAAAGTTATGCATGTGTATACTCTAAATACGGTATAGTATAACTAACTGTTTTTGCTTGAATATTTTACTTAGGTTTTAATTAAAAATATTTACCTTGTTTCATTACCCGTATATTTTAATTACCATTAATTTTTTTTTTAATTTTTTTTTATGTGGAAATGCAGCACAGTAATTGCTGTATTTAGTGTGGCTTTTGGGAGATTCTGAAGAGAAGTTGCAGAAGTTGGTGAATGAGTTTGGTAGGGTATGTAAAAGAAGGAAATTAAAAGTGAATATAGGAAAGAGTAAGGTGATGAGGATGACAAAAAAATTAGGTAACAAAAGATTGGATATCAGATTGGAGGGAGAGCATATGAAGGAGGTGAATGTTTTTAGATATTTGGGAGTGGACGTATCAGCAGATTGGTCTATGAAAGATGAGGTGAATCATAGAATTGACGAGAGGAAAAGGGTGAGTGGTGCACTGAGGAGTCTGTGGAGACAAAGAACTTTGTCCATGGAAGCAAAGAGGGGAATGTATGAGAGTATATAGTTAAACCAACGCTCTTATATGGGTGCGAAGCATGGTTGGTGAATGTTGCAACAAGGAGAAGGCTGGAGGCAGTGGAGATGTCATGTCTCAGGGCAGTGTGTGGTGTGAATATAACACAGACAATCCATAGTTTGGAGATTAGGAGGTATGGGATTACCAAAACTATTATCCAGAGGGCTGAGGAGGGGTTATTGAGGTGGTTCGGACATGTAAAGAGGATGGAACGAAATAGAATGACTTTGAGAGTGTATAAATATGTAGTGGAGGGAAGGCGGGGTAGGGGTCAGCCTAGGAAAGGTTGGAGGAGGGGGTAAAGGAGATTTTGTGTGCGAGGGGCTTGGACTTCCAGCAAGCATTTGTGAGCATGTTAGATAGGAGCGAATGGAGACAAATGGTTTGTAGGACTTGACGTGCTGTTGGAGTGTGAGCAAGGTAATATGAAGGGATTCAGGGAAACTGGCAGGCTGGACTTTAGTCCTGGAGATGGGAAGTACAGTGTCTGCACTCTGAAAGAGGAGCGTTAATGTTGCAGTTTTATAACTAGTGTAAGCACACCTCTGGCAAGACAGTGAGGGAGTGAATGATGATGAAAGTTTTTCTTCTCGAGCCACCCTGCCTTGGTGGGAAATGGCCAATGTGTTAATAAATAAAAATAGTGTGGCTTTTGTATGTAACCAGTACATAGTCATCATACAGCACCTTAATTGCTGTATTTGGTGTGGTTTTGTATTTAACAAGTACACAAGTATCCAGTAGCCAGTCAGGTTCAAATAGAGTTCCCATTACTCAAGGATAGCACAACAAATGGGAAACACTGTACAGTCACCCCTCGGTTTTGGTTTTAATCCGTTCCAGATGGATCGGCTAAAACAAAATCGGCGAAAACAAAACTATTTTCCCCATAAGAAATAATGGAAATTCAATTAATCCGTTCCAGAATAACAGAAGTTTGGAAAAAAAAAATTTGGGGGGGCCTTAAAGATAGATTTACATGCACAAATGAATGAACTCTATATGACACTTACCTTTATTGAAGACTGATGTTGCTGGATGGAAGAGAGGGAGGAGTGGAGAGGGAAGAGACCCTATTTTTTGGAAGGGGAATCCCTTTCCATAAGGAATTTAGGTACCAAGTCCTTATCTGGGGTTACTTCCCTGCATGCCTGCTACACTCCCTGCATACATGCTACACTCCCTGCATACATGCTACACTCCCTGCATACATGCTACACTCCCTGCATACCTGCTACACTCCCTGCATACCTGCTACACTCCCTGCATACATGCTACACTCGCTGCATACCTGCTACACTCCCTGCATACATGCTACACTCCCTGCATACCTGCTACACTCCCTGCATACCTGCTACACTCCCTGCATACCTGCTACACTCCCTGCATACCTGCTACACTCTCTGCATACATGCTACACTCCCTGCATACCTGCTACACTCCCTGCATACATGCTACACTCCCTGCATACCTGCTACACTCCCTGCATACCTGCTACACTCCCTGCATACATGCTACACTCCCTGCATACCTGCTACCTCCCTGCATCATGCTACACTCCCTGCATACATGCTACACTCCCTGCATTCATGCTACACTCCCTGCATACATGCTACACTCCCTGCATACCTGCTACACTCCCTGCATGCCTGCTACACTCTTAAACTCCATCGTGTTTCTCACTTTCTTTACCAAAGGACTTGCACTAGGAGCTTTCTTTGGGCCCATGGTAGCTTATTTAGTAGTCACACACAATAATCAAGGGCCAAAAACAATGAATTGTTAATAAATGTTTTGTATGAACTCCTGGGCTGATGTTCACTCAAGCATAAACAATGCTAGACTGCGTGACAATGTGAGTGGGAGGTGCTGGGGGGTGCGTGGGTGGTGGGCCTACGGCCTTTGTATGCACGCGGCACTGGTGGACAGGTCCTATACGGTCGGCGAAAACTAAAACTTGGCGAAAACTGAGACAAATTTTCCCTGAAAAAAGTCGGCGAAAACCAAAATCGGCGAAAACTGGAACAATCGAAAACCAAGGGATGACTGTACTAGTAATTGTAGCCTTGTAAAACATATTTTTAAAATCAAGATTAAATATAAATTAATACAGGATTTTATTAACTTTGTAATATACAGTAATTATTTGTTGTATAAATTTAAAAATTAAATATAATCTTCTGGACTGTAATTATGAGTACATACCTTGGAATGAGATTATTTCAAGGCAGAGATTTGAATATTGAAGGAAGAAGCCTTCGTACAATATTACTATTTTTTTTTTTTAATTAAAATTTCCTGGGCAAAATCCTGTCACATTGAAACACTAGGCATTTTAACAATTCAATAACAAGTCAGTGAAAATTCAAAAATAGTTTTTTCAACATTTGAGATTAATTCAAACAGTATATAGTACTATCATGGAAAAATAAACACATAAGCAGTAATGTGATCCTTTATTGACAACGTTTCGCCCACGCAGTGGGCTTTATCGAGTCACAAACAGATCTGTTTGTGACTCGATAAAGCCCACTGCATGGGCGAAACATTGTCAATAAAGGATCACATTATACTGCTTATGTGTTTATTTTTCCATTGTGTCGGTATTTTATAAAATTTATTTCCATAGTACTATCATGCAAAAATCCTGAGAGATGTAATGGATTTGTAGTCAAAATATTTTAATTTTAAGGGTAAGCAGGAAACAGTCTGAAAAATCATGTATTTTAGCTAAAAAATGGTTTTGCTAATTTACATTTCTTGCAGGTTTCTCCCTGGAGCCCATATTCACCACAGGTAATAATGAAGCATTCTCCACCACATCCAGAACCTACCTCCCCTCTAATGATGAATGTCCCCTCACCACCTAACAAGTCTTTTAGCTAGGTAGAAATCTATTTCAGTGTAATATAATTATTTATATATCTTTGATGAAAATTAGACACATATGCAACATCTGGGTATCTTTAATGTAGACGTTTCACCATCCAGTGGCTTTATCAATACAAATTCTAGGACATAATTTGAAGACAGAGAGATATATACAGTATATCCTGTTTTTACCTTTTTTGAATTACATGGCCAGGTTGGTCTTGTATATTGCTATCCAAAACTGCAAGTGATATTTTTTCATTTTGATGTGAAGAGCAATATTTCAAAACTATTTCATATGCATGAAATCGTTTCTATAATATCTAGTGTATAATAATACTATACAATTGAACTGATGTGAGGGTAAGTGAACAAGAATACCCTGTGTATATATATTTTTACAGAATCAAGAGTGATTTAGAATGAGTCCAGTATAAAGAGCACCGCAGAGTTTGTCACATAAATGCAGAGCAGAAACGTCACTCAAATTTGAAAAATAACTTTGACATTATGCACCAGCTTATTCCTTCCATTAATCAAAATGCTAATGCCAAGGTAAGCATTGTCTTATCTGAAAACCTTAATTATTAAGGAATATTAAGATGTCTTATTTATTTTTCTGGTGCACCTATTGTGGTATTATTCTGTGTGTAATATTTCTATACTGACAAAAACCTGGATCTGGTATATAGGGATGTTGTACTTTTTTAATTATGTATGTTCTGTAAGCTAATATTACCAAGAATGTTGTTTAACATTACATATAATACTTTCACAAATGTATGCTGTTATTCACTATCTTCTAGAAGAAAACAAGGAAATTTGTAATTTAATTTATTTTATTTTTTTCTTAATTCCTCCAGATCAGTAAAGCAGTAATGTTGCAGAAAGGAGCAGAGTATATCCATCAGTTGAAATCTGAGAGACAGCAATTAACAGAACAAGCAGAGAAACTTCGAGCTCAGATAGATGTTTGTGTTGTGAGATTAGGTAAATATTTTTTCCTTGTACATTTTCTAATTTTTTTTTATATCAAGTGCCATCTCCCACCAAAGCAGGGTGACTGTTAGGTGCCAATATTTTTAGAGTAGAGAGACTTATTTCAAAACCAATTTTCTTCTGTTCAAGATGTCATAATTGAAAGCCTGTTTTTAAGTTTAAGAGAAATTAATATCAAAATTTATTTACTTGCACCAATGCCCAGGCTTTGCTACCAGCCACCGGAGCTCCCATGACACATGCTCGATACAGCAAGCTCAGGGAGATGTTTAATAACTATGTTCGTGAACACACATTAGCTAACTGGAAATTTTGGATATTTTCTCTGATCACAGAACCTTTGCTAGAGTCTTACAACAGCAGTGTCAGCACCAGCTTAACTGACTAATAGAGAGGAGTGGGTAGTAATGGTAGAGGTGAGGTAGGCTGGAGTTTAGTGATGTCATGTGAGCTGAACACTTGTGAATCCCAAGTGGAGTATAGAAAGGTCAGATGAACTGAACACTTATGAGATCACCAAGTGGAATTCAGCAAGGTCAGGTGAGTTGAATACTTGTGAGATCACCAAGTGGTGTCATTGAGTACCTTTAAAATAAGTTGATGAAATATTTGAGAAGGGTTTTCCTAGCATGGGCTAGCAGACCTACTGCAGGACTTATTCATATGTTTCATTTGATGACTGTCTTGAGGTAGGCGGTTCAGTGCATGTTTGAAAAACATATGTGCCCATGCAGGAGATGTAACATCCTGCTTTCTCCTCTACAGTATTTGTTACCATAATTAGAGATGGTTCTAAACAACGATGTCTCCTTCAATGTGTCTCCATGATGATCAACAGGATGGTATACTTTATCTACCACATTGGCACACATGCTTCTTGAACACACATCGCCCTACCCACCTTGAGATATAGCCATCAGTTGAAATATGTGAATGAAGAGATGCTGCAGGAGATCTGTTGGCTCATGCTAGGCAGATTCTTCTCAAATATTTTGCCAACATATTTTAAAGCTACCCTGTGATTCCACTTGGTAATCTCACAACTGTTCAGCTCAAGTGGTCTCACTAAACTCCAGCCTACCTCATGTGTACCATTCCCTATATAAACCTATTGTTTTCTTCAAAACCATGTATGGAGTGGACAAGGTCCCTGGACTGAAACATTTCCATAATAAAAGGTCTGAATGTTTGCTCAAATGTCTTTAACCATAACTTGATGGTATTATGTACCAGGTTTTCACCATGCTACCGAGTGTGCTACTACTGACTGTATTGTATTAAGCAGTATGAACAAATAACCACAAAACAAATAACAAAATACAAGCACTCAAGTTTTTTTTCGTTTGTTTACACAATTTGGGAAAATGTTTGTAAACTCATAAAAGGACTCAAGAATTCCTGTTTTCTTAATACGTACATTTGACTGGTATTTTTTTTAATATTTATAGTCACACATAGTGATTTATTCTCATTATACCTTATGTAGAACAGGTGACAACCTTATTTCAGAACTGGATAGCTAAACTTGACAAAAGAGTTAAACTTTACACAAATTTGGATATAGAGTAGTTTTTTCTAGGTCATTTTTAATTAAGGTTTTTTTCTTTGCAGTGGTATCCAGCTCAATGCGCAAACTAAGTACAGTGGTCCCTCGGTTTTCGTGCATCTCCAAACTCGAACATTTATGTAAGTGTATTTTTGTAGTGCTTTGCAAGTGTATTTTGGGGTCTGAAATAGACTAACCTACATGACATTATTTCTTAAGGAAGTAAATCCGTTCGGTAATGGCACTTGAGCAGCATTCTGGAACAAATTTTCGGCGAAAACCGAGGAACGACTGTACAGTGGAACCCCGGTTAACGAAAAAAAATCATTGCAGAAGCCTGCTCAAGTGCCATTACCGAACAAATTTACTTCCTTAAGAAAAATGTCATTTAGGTTAGTCTATTTCAGACCCCCAAAATACACTTCCACAAGCACTTACAATATTATACTTACATAATTGCACGATTTCCGGGTGTTCGTTAACCGGGGTTCCACTGTACTTCCACAAATGTTTTAGCTGACCCTGATAATCTGCCAGAGGAAGTATATCGCCGGGTGACCAAGCAAGAGGGTGACAGATTCCATCATCGGTGATCTTGGGCCTAGATTTCTTTCTGAAAATTACATGCCAAATCTTGAAGAACACAGATGGCCTGTGTTGTTGGAACCTGGTGGTGAAGAGGAAGGCTTACCGTGTGAAATCTTAAGTCATAATAATGTTTGTGATAAAGAAAATTTTTAAGCAGCCTTAAAAAAATTGACCAAATATGAGTAAGCTGCATAGGTTATGTCATTGTTATTTGTGAGCTAGATTTTTAACTAGAAACCACATGCTGTATCGTAAAAAAAATAAAGCTGATATTTGCTTTAGTCGTCCACTTTACAAGTCTGTCAGGCATTTGTTCTTCCAAAAGAGACATATATATTTTTCCCATATTACTACTGTATATTTAAAATTTGTTATACTTATTTTTGCAAATAAAAATTCTTGAAAGTCAATTTAAAAAAATTGGCAGCTTTCCTTTTAAGTTTTACAGAAATTTTATGTATAAATGTATAATTCAGGATGCATACTAAAACTTTAGTTAAACTTTAAATACTGAAACTTTAATTTTATCTAGGAAACTCTCATGATCCTACATAGCAATATCACATCTTATCCCAGGTCCATTCCTGTGGCCTGTAATGCCAAGTACAACTTTTTCTCAGGGTCTTTATAGCATATCCTTTTGCCATTGTCCTTCCCCAACACCACCACCTTTATCCTACTATCTCTCAAACTTTTGCCTTGTCACGCTGAATGACCCACATGAGTTTAGTGATCAACACAAATATGTTAAAATCTTGGCTCTTAATCTAAGGAAGTGGACATCCTTCCTTTCCTTGGATTGAATCTGATTGCCTCCTGTTCCCTATGCATTGTATAACACTCATGGGTTTCATGCATCCTCATGATTATAAAATAGTGGTACTAATGAACCCAAACAGAGAAAATAAATTAAAAGAGAATAGTGTACATTCCAGCTTACAAATGAGGATCTCCTCAAGGAGGTGCCTTTAAGCTGGTGAAGGACTTTTGATCCAATGAATCTGAGCTACCCTTCTCAAGATCATACCCCATATATTACTGAGTGGTGTATGACACAAAAAATGCATAATACGTACACATAAGGTCCTCTGTGGTAAAATAAGTGTAAAAGTGAGAGAATACATGAAGGTCACCAAGAGACATAATGCATATAAAGGTCACCAAGAGATAGAGAATACATATAAAGGTCATCTGACAAGTCACATGATGCAAGCCATGTGCTGAGAATTCCAAAATAAAATTACAGTGGTACCCCAAGTTTCGGCCATAATTCGTTCCAGAAGGCTGTTCGAGTGCCGTTACCGACCAAATTTGTTCCCATAAGGAATAATGTAAATTAGATTAGTCCGTTTCAGACCCCCAAAAATACACTTACAAAAGCACTTACAATAATACACTTACATAATTCTTCGAGTTGGGAGCTGTACGAAATTCGGGGTACCACTGTACCATTGTTCTGGGAAACAGCATTGGTGGCTGCAATCACAGCACTTTCCAGACATCGTCATGGTTAGGTTAGCTTTTTGTACACTTAATCGATGATCTGCGCTGTATGACCCTTGTAGGTTTAGTGCTTCTTTTTAATTATAATAATTAATCGATGGTGATTCGGAACTCTCTAAATTTCTTTAATATGATTGTAAGGAAATAATTGTTAAAAATGAAGCAAATTTCTTTCTCATCAGTAAGTAATGGGCTCAAGAACATAAAAAAAGTTGGAACACAGTACTATGTACTAAGTACCTTGTAGGCAGGAGCAATTTCTAGAATAGGGTGTTCCCTCAATGGTGATTCCTTGATGCTGGTGAGGGGCTCTTGATCCAAGGAACTGGACTTGACCTCCCTATCCTAGGTTGAACCTGACTGCCTCCCATTTCTCCTGGTAGCATAACCCCTATGTAGTTAGTGGCCTCCTTTCATGACTAATAACTGAGGAGCCCTCAAGAGGTTTTTATGCTGGTGAGGGCTGGGTTCCACTCCATAGTAAAGGGCTCTTGATATGTGGAATTGGACCTGTGCTCCAGTTCCTTGAATTGAGTCTGAATGTCTTCCATTCCTCCAAACGATGTATGACAACTAGAGGTTTAGCACCCCCTATAAATGTAATACTAATTCAGTTTTCTAATGGTTATGAGATGTTTAAATTGGATCATGAAATAATCATAACTAATACAAAGAGTTTATGACTATTCATGCATTTTACAGTATATACCATTCCGGGTATCAGCCAATTCAGATTTTGGCTGCTGTTTTGGCCGAAATTCTATCCTGGATTTCGGCTGTTTGGTAAAGAAAGTGAGAAACACGATAGAATTCAAGAAAAAAAGTGAGTGGCGAGGATGTGGAAGAGTTGGTGGAGGACCACAGGGAAGAGCTGCAAGACCATCTGCAACAGCAACAGACCACAGCTGAGAAAATTGGTTCAGAGGAGGAGGAAGAGAGAGGGAAGGATGTGCCTTCTTCAGCGATTAAGGACATTTGTGCAAAGTGGATAGAGGTGCAATGTTTTGTGGAGAAATAACACCCTGACCAAGCTGAAACAAGCCATATCTGCAACATGTTCAGTGACAAAACCTTGTCCCACTTCAGGCAAATCTTAAAGAGACACCAGAAACAGAGCTCTCTGGACAGTTTTTTTGTGCGACAGGGGTCCAGTGACTCTCAAGTCCTTATGGAGGGGATTCCTCTTCCAAACAATAATCAGTCCTCAATCTCTCCTCCTCCCTGTCTTCCATACACCAACAAGAGTCTTCAAAAGGTATGTAATAGTGATTTAAATGTTCATTTATCCATTTCATTAGTCATTTTACTTAGTTCTCATTGTTTTGTGTATGTAAAACTGTGGGTAATCTTTAAAAAAATATTTTTTGTTAATATTTTTGGGTGTCTGGGACAGATTAATTGTAGTGTATTTACATTAATTCACAAGAATGGTAGGGAAGCAGCAGGCCCACCAAAGACAGAGGTTTGTGCTAGTCTGAGGGCTTCTTTTTTTTTATATGGAAATGATGAATACCAGTACAGTCTTGAAGATATCAAGAACATCATGAAATATCTCTCTGGAAGGAAAGAGTATTTATTCTGTCAGGTATCTAAAAGAACTTATAATTAAACACTACGAAGCTAATGTACACTACTGAACATTACCAAACATTTCATGTATTTTCACCTTGAAAGGCACTGCTGACAAATACTCTGACAGACAACTGGTACTCTGAGAGAAGAAAGGATCCTAAAGACTAAGGATTTTTGCTGTTGCTTTTATACATGATGACATGTGAGCTAAGGTGATGATTTAGACAGCCATTTTTCTTTTCCAGGAATGAAAGATGTTTCTAATATGATCCCAAAGGCACTCGGATGTTTTACCAAAAATGTCACAAGGAAAAATAACAAGGAGCCTCACAGGAAACTGGCTTAACCCTGTACCCACAACTCTGCCCAGCAACTGACAAACTTACTTAATTTTGTGCAATTGCAAGGTTTCTTGCAAGACTTGACTGCAAGATTGCAGGTCTTGTATAGTGTTCAGTGATGTGTGGCCACTGTTAAGGAAGATCAGGCCACCAGGCCTGGTGGCTAAAGCTCTCGCTTCACACGGCAAGGGCCTGGGTTCGATTCTCAGCGAGGGTAGAAACATTGGGCGTGTTTCTTTACACCGGTTGTCTATGTTCACCCATCAGTAAAATGGGTACCTGGGTGTTAGTGGACTGGTGTGGGTCGCATCCTGGGACATTGACCTAATTTGGTAAATGTTCAGCATACCTGGAACTCTCTCAAGGTATAACAAGGGGCTTTCTATGTAGTAGTATGCTGTGCTGTATGACCCTTGTGGTTTAGTGCTTCTTTTGATTATAATAATAATATGTAGTAGTATGTCATTGATGTCAGCTAGGCCTGTATTCCTTGTACATGTACGTGTAGTAAATAAAGATTTATTACTATTATTATTATTATTATTATTATTATTTCATATCATGTATCATAGTACATACTGTACTTGATATAGATCTATAATATCAATGTTATTTGGTTTATTTGATCAATTTTATATTATAAGTAATAAATTCTGCTTATTTCATGCTTGCATAACACACTACATTTTCTAGTTCGTCCTTTCATCGTTCCAAGTACCAGTTAAAGGAGGTAGGACTAGGGACTGGTATGCTTCATATTAATAATAATAATAATATCTTTATTTACTACCAGTACATGTACATGGTATACAGGCCTAGCTGACATCAATGACATACTACTATATAGAAAGCCTCTTGTTATGCTGAGCATTTCCCGCAATTAGGTCAGACCCTGTGGCCTGGCTGGCAAAGCTCTCGCTTCACACACGGAGGGCCTGGGTTCAATTCGGCGGGGTAGAAACATTTCGACGTGTTTCCTTACACCTGTTGTTTTGTTCACCTAGCAGCAAGTAGGTACATGGGAGTTAGTCAACTGGTGTGAAATCGCATCCTGGGGGACAAGATTGAGGACCCCAATGGAAATGTCGTGCCGATTAGGTAAAACTGGTCAATTAGCAAGAACTCATTTAAAATTAAGTCCTTTCTAAAAATTTCTCTTATACGTTTAAAGATATATTTTTTCATTTATGTTAATGTAAAAATTTATAATTTTGTACCAAGAGAAACTTTGAAAACCTACCTAACCTTATTACATCAAGCGCAATTTAATTTAGCCTAACCCAATTAAATATATTTTAGATACGTTAACATTAATTTAATAATAAACAAACACAATGAAATATATTTTTTCGTTAGGTTCAGAATGATTTTGCGAAATTATTGCATACACAAATTTTCGCTTGTCTTATATGGCAAGAAGAGCGTTGCTATTTAATCCAAAATGCAAGTTTTACCTAATCGGCACGACAGAAATAAGACACACAGTCCTTGATGACGCACTGACTTTCTTGGGTTATCCTGGGTGGCTAACCCTCCAGGGTTAAAAATCCGAAGAAATCTTATTATTAGTTTTGTCCCAGGATGCGACCCACCCAGTCCACTAACACCCAGTTGAATCTAAGCTTTAGAATGACTAGCGGTTGGGTTTAGTCCTGACTCTTTTCCTTAGTCTATAATACTTCCTCTCCCCACCTATTCTTCGCCTATCCCCACTACCTGGAGTCTACCTGGAGAGAATTTCAGGGGTCAACGCCCCGCGGCCGGTCTGTGACCAGGCCTCAGTTGGACCAGAGCCTGATCAACAGGCTGTTACTGCTGGCCGCACGCAGTCCAACGTACGAACCACAGCCCGGCTGATCAGGTACCGACTTGAGGTGCCTGTCCAGTGCCTGCTTGAAGACAGCCAGGGGTTTGTTGGTAATCCCCTGATGTATGCTGGGAGGCAGTTGAACAATCTTGGGCCCCTGACACTTATTGTGTTGTCCCTCAACGTGCTAGTGGCACCCTGCTCTTCATTGGTGGGATGTTACATCGCCTGCCGAGTCTTTGCTTTCGTAGGGAGTGATTTTTGTGTGCAAGTTTGGTACTAAGCCCTCGAGAATTTTCCATGTGTATATAATAATGTATCTCTCCCGCCTGCGTTCTAGAGAGTACAGGTTTAGGAACTTCAAGCGTTCCCAGTAGTTGAGGTGGTTTATCGCACTTATGCGTGCGTGAAGGTTCTCTGCACATTTTCAAGGTCAGCAATTTCACCCGCCTTGAAAAGGGGCAGTAGTGTGCAGCAATATTCCAGCCTAGATAGAACAAGCGATCTGTAAAGTGTCAACATGGGCTTGGCATCCCTGGTTTTGAAGGTTCTCATTATCCATCCTGTCATTTTTCGAGCAGATGCAATGGCTACTTGTTATGGTCCTTGAAGGTGAGATCCTCTGACATGATCACTCCCAGGTCTTTGAAATTAGTTTTCGCTCTATTGTGTGGTTGGAATTAGTTTTGTACTCTGATGAGATTTTAATTTCTTCATGTTTTCCGTATCTGAGTAATTGAAATTTCTCATCATTGAACTTCATATTGTTTTCTGCAGCCCATTTAAAGATTTGGTTTATGTCTGCTTAGAGTCTTGCAGTGTCTTCAACGGTGGACACTGTCATACAGTCGGGTGTCATCTGCAAAGGAAGATACAGCACTGTGGCTTATATCCCTGTCAATGTCTGATATGAGGATGAGGAATAGGATGGGAGCAAGTACTGTGCCTTGTGGAACAGAGCTTTTCACAGTAGCTGCCTCAGACTTTACTCTGTTGACTTACTACTTTTGTGTTCTACATGTTAGGAAATTATAGATCCATCTACCAACTTTTCCTGTTATTCCTTTATCACGCATTTTGTGTGCTATTACACCATGGTCACACTTGTCAATGGCTTTTGCAAAATCTGTGTATATAACATCTGCATTCTGTTTATCTTCTAGAGCATCCAGGACCTTGTCGTAGTGGTCCAGTAGTTGGGACAGACAGGAGCGGCCTGCTCTAAACCCATGCTGTCCTGGGTTGTGCAATTGATGGGTATCAAGATGGGTGGCGATCTTGCTTCTTAGAACCCTTTCAAAGATTTTTATGATATGGGACATTAGCGCAATTGGTCTGTAGTTCTTTGCTATTGCTTTACTGCCCCTTTGTGGAGCAGGGCTATGTCTGTTGTTTTTAGTAGCTGCGGGACGATCCCAGTGTCCATGCTCCCTCTCCATAGGATGTTAAAAGCATGTGATAGGGGCTTCTTGCAGTTCTTGATGAACACGGAGTTCCATGAGTCTGGGCCTGGAGCGGAGTGCATGGGCATGTTATTTATTGCCTTTTTGAAGTCATTTGGCATCGTGGTGATGTCAGAAAGGCATGCGTCTGTCAAGTTCTGTGGGACTCTCATAAAAAAATCATTTAGGTTTTCGATTTTCAGTCTGGTTAGTGGCTTGCTAAAAACTGAGTCATACTGGGATTTAAGTAACTCACTCATTTCCTTGCTGTCATCTGTGTAGGACCCATCCCGTTTAAGTAGGGGCCCAATACTGGTTGTTGTTCTCGACTTTGATTTTGCATAGGAAAAGAAATACTTAGGGTTTCTTTCAATTTCATTTATGGCTTTTAGTTCTTCCCGTGTCTCTTGATTCCTGTAAGATTCCTTTAGTTTTAATTCGATGTTTGCTATTTCTCTGACTAGTGTCTCACTACGTATTTCAGAGATATTGGCCTCCTGTAGCCGCTCCGTTATTCTTTGCCTTCGCCTGTATAGGGAGCGCCTCTCTCTTTCTAGTTTGCATCTTCTCCTCCTTTTCCTTAAGGGAATTTGCCTTGAGCAAACCTCAAGTACCACAGAGTTAATTTGTTCTAGACATAGGTTGGGATCCGTGATGCTTAGGCAATCTTCCCAGTTTATATCATTTAGGACTTGGTTTACTTGGTCCCACCTTGTTTTTGTTATTGAAGTTGAATTTGGAGAAAGCTCCCTCATGGCTGATCACATTTTGTTGATCTGGGGCTCCCCGCATGCATGTCTGGACCTCTATTATGTTGTGATCTGAGTATATTGTTTTTGATATGATGACATTTCGTATCAGATCATCATTGTTGGTGAAGATGAGGTCCAGCGTATTCTCTAATCTTGTGGGCTCTACTATTTGCTGGTTTAAGGTGAACTTGGTGCAGAGATTTAAAAGTTCATGCATGTGTGAATTTTCATCTGAGCTGCCTCCTGGTGTTATCTCTGCTACCACATTGTTTGCAATCTTCCTCCATTTTAGGTGCCTGAGGTTGAAATCCCCCAGTAGCAAGATGTTAGGGGCAGGAGCTGGAAGATTTTCCAGACAGTGGTCAATTTTCAGAAGCTGTTCCTGGAATTGTTGGGACGTTGCATCCGGGGGCTTGTAGACAACCACGATGCCCAGGTTTTGATTCTTGACCTTTATTGCGAATACTTCAACTACATCATTAGAGGCATTTAGTAGTTCTGAACATATAAGTGACTCTGTGATATACAGTCCAACCCCCCTTTTTGCCTGTTCACTCTGTCACACCTGCATAGGTTGTAGCCCGGGACCCATATTTCATTGTCCAAGTGATCTCTTATGTGGGTCTCTGTGAAAGCCGCAAACATAGCATTTGACTCTGTAAGCAGTCCACGAATGTAAGGTACCTTGTTGTTTGTTGCTGGCTTTAGACCCTGTATATTAGCAAAGATGAATGTAGTTGGATTGGTGGTATTGGTGGTATGGGGGGGGGGTCTTTTTTTCCTGGCTCTAATATCTGTTGTAATGGAGTGGAGGCCACTGACTGTGATTCCACTCCAGAAATGATTGCAGTTGGTGTACAATTTCTGTCATTTTCTGCCAGCCTTTTTTTTCCTTCCTGGCACTAAAAAACCTCTCTCTCCAGAGTGGCTGTGGCTACCCAGGTTTTGCCATGGTCTGGATGTTCTGTGTCGCCTCGTACCCTTTAGGTGGTATGCCTGGCAATATAAGTTATAGCACTGTCTTTCCTGAATTGATGTGTGGCACATTTCAGGGTGGAAGAACTTACAGGACGGGAGGTTGCATTTGCCTGTTTTCATATGGGAACGGCATTTTCTGGGGTGATCATAATTGCATGTCCCATCTGATTTCCCAGATTTTCCATTCCTGCAGATACCAAGTGCATAATATTCACATAGGCCTGGTTTCCGTTTGCCCTGGTTTTTTGTGACTGTGTTCCCCATTGGTGGGTGTGTTCCTGTCTCGTGTCTGTCTTCGTTACTAGTGCTAACAATGGAGCCTTCAACTGTTTCCGGTAATTTATCTTCAGTATTTCTCTGGGCATCCCCTTGTTTACTATCTACCGTGTTATTGCTAGTTTGTAACACTGTTTTGTGTGTGTCCTTATCTACACCTGTTTCCCCATCATTTATTTCACTAGAGCTACTGTCCCTCTTCAGGTCACCATCATTTATTTCTCCATTCTTAAATTTACTGGCTACCATTTCAACATCTGTACCAGGGGCGGTAGCACCATCTGGCCCTGATTTTTTACTTTCCCAACTGTTATAGAAAGCTGTCATGTTTTTTATGAAGTCTGATTTGGTGTTGTCATCTTTTAATATCGATGTGATTTTATTCCACAGTTCGGTCTCATTTGGACATACCCAAAAACACTTCCCTTGTGTATTGGAAAGAAAATAAGTGCATACAGGAAGTTAACCAAAACTTTGAAGGCATTCCATGTAACTTTTCAGATGCAATCTAGAATGATACCAGCAGTTTGGACTGTGTAACATGTGGCTGTCTAGTGATGCAACAGGTGGGTGCTTGAGTGGTGCATGCAACAGGTGGGTGCTTGAGTGGTGCAACAGGTGGGTGCTTGAGTGGTGCAACAGGTGGGTGCTTGAGTGATGCAACAGGTGGGTACTACAGTGATGGAACAGGTGGGTGCTGCAGTGAAGCACATGACACTATAACTCTAAGCTTGATCCTCCTACAGAAAAAAAGGGAAGCTGCTCTCATTCAGGAGCTTAAGATAAGACAGAGACACGTGGTATTGCCATAAACATTGTCATGTGTAACTATGTAGCATAACACAAAACATTGGTCACAACAAGGCTGTTATGGTTCTTGCCAGTGCACAGTTTAAGGGTTAATTAAAAACTATCAAGTTTGTCAACACTGCACAAGATTGAAATGAAATGAAAATGTTTATTTCCTTGCAAAGCTTACAATGTGTGGTTTACAATTTTTTTTTTTTTTTCAACAAGTCGGCCGTCTCCCACCGAGGCAGGGTGACCCCAAAAAAAAAGAAAATCCCCAAAAAGAAAATACTTTCATCATTCAACACTTTCACCACACTCATACATAATCACTGTCTTTGCAGAGGCGCTCAGATACGACAGCTGAGAATAGTCCCACCCAGCTGTCACTATCCCAGACCCCTCCTTTAAAGTGCAGGCATTGTACTTCCCATTTCCAGGACTCAAGTCCAACTAAATCAATTAACTGGTTTCCCTGAATCCCTTCACAAAATGTTACCCTGCTCACACTCCAACAGATCGTCATGTCCCAAAAACCATTTGTCTCCATTTACTCCTATCAAATATGATCACGCATGCTTGCTGGAAGTCCAAGCCCCTCACACACAAAACCTCCTTTACCCCCTCCCTCCAGCATTTCCTAGGCCGACCCCTACCCCGCCTTCCCTCCACTACAGATTTATACACTCGAAGTTATTCTACTTTGTTCCATCCTCTCTGCATGTCCAAACCACATCAACAACCCCTCCTCAGCCCTCTGGATAATAGTCTTGGTAATCCCGCACCTCCTCCTAATTTCCACATTATGAATTCGCTGCATTATATTCACACCACACATTGATCTCAGACATGCCATCTCCATTGCCTCCAGCCTTCTCCATGTTGCAACATTCACCACCCATGCTTCACACCCATATAAGAGTGCTAGTATAACTATAGTACTCTCATACATTCCCCTCTTTGCTTCCACGGACAAAGTTCTTTGTCTCCACAGACTACTAAGTGCACCACTCACCCTTTTACCCTCATCATTTCTATGATTCACCTCATCCTTCATAGACCCATCTGCTGACATGTCCACTCCTAAATATCTAAATACATTCACCTCCTCCATACTCTCTCCCTCCAATCTGATATCCAATCTTTCATCACCTAATCTTTTTGTTATCCTCATCACCTTACTCTTTCCTATATTCACTTTTAATTTCCTTCTTTTACATACTCTACCAAACTCATCCACCAACTTCTGCAAATTCTCTTCAGAATCTCCCAAAAGCAGTGTCATCAGCAAAAAGCAACTGTGACAACTCCCACTTTGTATTTGATTCTTTTTCTTTTAACCCCACACCTCTTGCCAACACCCGCGCATTCACTTCTCTTACAACCCCATCTATAAATATATTGAACAACCATGGTGACATCACACATCCTTGTCTAAGGCCTACTTTTACTGGGAAATAATCTCTCTCTCCTACATACTCTAACCTGAGCCTCTATATCCTCGTATAAACTCTTCACTGCTTTCAGTAACCTACCTCCTATTCCATACACCTGCAACATCTGCCACATTGCCCCCTATCCACCCTGTCATACACCTTTTCCAAATCCTCTACCCTTATCTAAATACTATTTACCTATATGTTTCACTGTAAACACTTTGTCTACACACCCCCTATCTTTCCTAAAACCACCTTGTTCATCTGCTATCCTACTCTTCATCTTGCTTTTAATTCTTTCAATAATAACTCTACCATACTCAAAGGGGTTACTAGCCCCTTGCTCCTGGCATTTTAGTAGACTCTTACGGTACACATGGCTTACGGAGGGAGAATTCTGTTCCACTTCCCCATGGAGATAAGAGGAAATAAGAACAAGAACTAGTAAGAAAATAGAAGAAAACCCAGAGGGATGTGTATATACGTATATGCTTGTACATGAATGTGTAGTGTGACCTAAGTGTAAGTAGAAGTAACCAGACATACCTGAAATCTTGCATGTTTATGAGACAGAAAAAAAGACACCAGCAATTCTACCATCATGTAAAGCAATTACAGGCTTTCGTTTTACACTCACTTGGCAGGACGGTTGTACCTCCCTGGGCGGTTGCTGTCTACCAACCTACTACCTAGGACTTAACAGACTTATTCCCCTTTAATTTTTGCACTCTCATTTGTCCTCTTTGCCTTTATACAAAGGAACTATGCACACTCTCTGCCAATCCCTATGTACCTTACCCTCTTCCATACATTTAAATTTTATTTCCTTTATTACGCAGGGCAAGCCCAAGCCTCCTGTGCCAAATCGGTGCTCATCACTTGAACGTCCAGCTCTCCCAGAAAAAAAGCCCACTATTCGTAACCAACAGCCTCTGCAGCAGCAGCCACAGCAGCAACAGCCTCTGCAGCAGCAGCCACAACAGCAGCAGCCACAACAGCAGCAGCCACAGCAGCAGCAGCCACAGCAGCAGCAGCCACTGCAGCAACAGCCACTGCCACAGCAGCCGCAGCAGCAGCAGCAGCAGCAGCAGCAGCAGCAACAGTCACAGTCGCAGCAGCAGCAGCAACAGCAAACACAACCACAGCAGGAGATACAACAAAATCAACCGCAGCAGCAACAAACCCAGCCACAACGGGCAATGTCACAATATGGGTCAAATAAAATGGTGCCAATGGTACCAGATTTCAACATGGCAGCTCCTGATATGAGTGAGTTACAATACTGTACCTTGCTGCATAACTTTTGTAATGGTGGTGTTTAATACAGTCCATGATAGAGAAATATCCCCTGTGAGGTACTCTTGATCCAAGGAATTGGACCTAGCCTTCCTTGAATTGAACCTGACTACCTCCCATTGCATCAATTGCTGTATGAATGTAATAATAATAATATGAATGTAATAATAATAATATGAATGTAATAATAATGACAACAACATATATATTGTGATACTTTCACCAAAGTAGTTTTGACAGTCCAGTAAGTATCCCAATAGTTTACATTTTTTTTTTATCCAGCCTATCATTATCCTTCCAGTTGTGATGGCAGCACTATCTTCCTTTAATATAAGAATGGCTAACATGGTTACCTCTAGATCCCTTGTATCTTTTTCACTTCATAAATTGATTTGATTGCATTTTTTAATACATTTCATTTTTTTTTTTTACCTCAATGGCTATTTCCTTCCAAGGCAGGGAGACCCAAGGAACAAACCACATTCACCACCATTCATTCAGTTGCTGTCTTTTCAGATTACCCTGCAACTGAAACATCCCCACCCTTCCTTCATCTGTGCTGCTCTTCTCACCTCCAGGACTTAAGTCTGGCTAGCCAATTTTTCTGAATCCTTTCATAAAAGTTACCTTGCTCACATAACAGCATGCCCATTAAAGACCTCTTGTCTATTACTTTTTTTTTTTTTTACAAATAGTTATAACTATGACATTCATTTTTAAAGGGGTGGACCGGTAAGCCAATGGAAGGCCTCAGGTGACCAAGAGCTCTTAATTGCAGGTCGTCATATGACTAAGACCTGCGTCAGGAAACACTTGTCTTTTTTCCTGATGAACCTTACCTTACCTAACCTAACCTCTTGTCTATTCACTTTTATCTAACATGCTCACACAAGATCCATGCTCACACAAGATCCTAAAACTCGAAGCCTCTTTTACCCTCCTGCCTCTAACCATTGGTGGGATGTGACCCCCTAACCCTCTCACCCCAAATTTATACACTCCCTTTTTGTCATCTTGTCCCCTCCATTTTCTCTATATGCCCAGGCCACCTCAAAAACTCCCATATCAGCCCTCTGGATTTTACTCTTGATGACCCCTACATCACCTCTTTAATGTCTACACACTGTAGTCTTTGCATGGTATTCACATTAGACATCGCTGAAATTTATTCTTGTTGAACAAAGTTTTGTGATCTATGAGCCCCAGGCTGACTTTAACTTCTACTTGAGAGTTGCTTTGTTCTCAGGGAATACCTCTCTCACAAATTCTAGCAGTGTTTGTCTTTCAGATATGAGAAAGAGAATTGGGGCAAAAACTGTGCACAGAGGAATGAAATTTTCATGTTGGAATCCAGTGGCTGCACAGTACCATAATGTGTGTGTGTATCATGCTGCTCCTTTTTCTCCAGTCTGCCAGTGACTGAATTGTTAGCATTATAGTCTTTGTAACTTGTCTTATTTAGGTAGCATGTACAGCATATGGATTTTCAACTGTATATAGTACAGTATTGTTTTGGGTGTGGACTGTTGAAGCTGGGAGGTGCCTTGGGGCTGGTAAGGTCTCTTGATCCAAGGAATTAGAACTTCCCTTCCCTTAGATCAAACATGGTTACCTACTCACCAAGCACTGGATAATACCAATGAGTTTAGTGCTTCCTCATAATTTAGGTGCAGACACCACAGTACAGCTGTATGTTCGACTTTTGGTCTAAGTTGCAATCCATTCATCAGAATATTCATAAAGATTGTTAGTACACCATATAAGTTTCTACTTAGGTGATCTATTGAATTGTTTTTAACTATGTTAAGAATTCTTTGTCTAATTTTTTCAGCATTGAATCCGTTAATATTTCTAGTGAGATTTGTTTTTGCTTGCTCCCGTTTCCATTTATCACTTCACTTGCTTGAGCTAACCATTTTCTGTCGAGATTTAAATAATTTTGATTTCTTATTTTGCATAAGATTTTTACATCTTTGACAAACATTTCTACACTCATTTGATTACAAATACACATACGTATATAAAAATACCACTCATGTAATTTTATTCCTTCTGGTAAATTTATCTATATAAATTCAAATCATTATAGGACCAATACTACTACTTATAAGATGTGTTAATATTTGTATGTGTTCCTCTAAACTAGAAAACTTGTATAGTGAAAGTTTTGCAAATTTATTTCTGTTTCCTAACCTGTATGTTTTATTTAGATACTTGTTTGCACTTGGTGCAGCTGACTAAAATGATTTACAGTATAAGAAATCTCCCGTATGAAGATAGACTTAGAACGTTGAATCTCCCTTCTCTGGAGAGACGTAGAATGAGGGGAGATGATATCGAGGTGTACAAGTGGATGATGGGCATAAACAAAGGAGATATTAATAAAATACTGAGGATATCGAACCAAGTAAGAACCAGAAATAACGGATTTAAATTGGATAAATTTAGATTTAGAAAGGACATAGGCATGTACTGGTTTTCGAACAGAGTTGTAGATGCGTGGAACAATCTTCCGAGTAGGGTGATAGAGGCTAGGACCTTGGGTGGCTTTAAAAAGAGATTGGACAAATATATGAGTGGGAGGGGCTGGGTTTGATTAGTGTCGAGTATGGGAGTAAATTCTTAGGTAGTGGTGGTTTTGATAAGGACCTGCCTTGTATGGGCCAGTAGGCTTTCTGCAGTGTTCCTCCATTCTTATGTTCTTATTATTTTTATGATGCTGTTTTCAGTTGTGCCCCAGCCAGTGTATAGCAATATGGCAGAACTGTGTGGTGGTGTAGTGAGTAGGAACTGTGGCACTATTGGAGTTGAAACAGCAGAGACTGATGGATCTAACCTCTCCCTGGTATCTAGCAGTGACACTGGATCTCAGTATAACCTGCCACATGAAGGCTCTGCTGTGTCTGATGGTAAGACAACATCCCCACTTTAGTCTATGTTGCATGTTATTAGTAGTATGCTCTAAAAAATTCATGAATTCAGAGACAATTCACTCATAAATGTTCAATAAATGTCAAAGTATTTTATCCACATTGGCATATTAACAACCATTCTGGAAAAATATCCAGACTTTGCTTATTTTAAATAACTCATAACCATTTAAACTTGTCTAAATTCAACCATACTTTACTAAAATGTTGGAAATTATAAATACCAGTAAGTCAGTCACATATAAACAACACTGCAATGTTTTTATGACTGGATTCATGTCTGTGTAAACACCTTGTTACCAGATCATAAACCTATAAATAGTTCATTATCACTAACTTTTTTAGCTATGGAAACTTTGTGGTCCAGTATCTGAACCCATTATGTACCTCTGTAATTACCACCCACAGGATGGGTATGGGGTGCATAATAGTTATTAAATTTCACACATGAATAAACTTGCACAAATTATCAATTCAATGGATGAAAAACTAATAGGGAAAATAATAAAACAGTATAATACCCATTTATGAATAAGATGTTATTGGAAATCCATCATAAACTCAAGTATTTAGAATTGGGAAATTATTTTTTCCATTGTCATCCATGTAATATTTGGAGAAGAGCTCTCAAACTATAATACTTTGTCTAATTTGTCATTTTTTAATAGGAAATTAAAAACAATGCAGAGTACAATATTCAGATGAAGTCCTCTCTTCTCCCATTTCCTAACGTTTCTCCCAACATATCTAACATAACACTCTTTACATATGCTCTCCACCCTCTTAGTATTATGACAAGGGTATTTGATGCCAGGGCAGTGAGTGTATTGTGTAAGATGGTTGTAACAAGGGTAATTGCATGTCCAGGTTGTAGTATGAATACCATGAGCTGCCACATTTCAGTTATTAATCAGATACAGGACATGTTGAGCAACTGCCCAACAGACCAATGTAATTATTAAATCCACTGTTCTTAGTCACTGTCTACTGAACAAAGATGAACTCGCCATACAAGCATAAAATTAGCATACAATATGTGCTCAAACCATACCACGGGTGGGGTTCGAACCCACGGTCAGAGTCTCAAAACTCCAGACCGTCATGTAAGCCACTGGTTCGAACCCCACCCGTGGTATGGTTTGTTTGCAATCGTGTCATTACGATTTCGTGAGTAATATGTGCTCAAGATTTTAAAGACCTTTCCTCCTCCCCCCATCCCCCACACACACATTTCACTCATCTATAATGATGAACAGAACAGTGTTTTAATTTCTATAAAAATATGTTAAGAGCAGTATAGTAGGCCAACTGGCCTATGCTAGGCACATCCATCTCTCACCCAAACATTCCCACTTGTATATCTGTCCAACTCAGCTTATAGCTGCCCAAAGTATTTGCTTCAGTCATGCTGCTTTACAGTTTGGTCACTCCTTTACCTGATCTACTTTTTGGACTTCTGTTCTAGATAGGCACTTTCAGAACCTAATTTGAAACCACTTTATTTCTATATTCACCACACAGTATAATCCTGCATGTTGGAGCTAAACATGAAATTTTAAAATTCTGAGATAGCCAGCCATTAGTGTGCATAGGACAACCATTAAAGAAACTTGTGATATAATATGGAATTAACTTCAGCTGCTTCAACCTTTTAGATGTATGTACTGTAATTAGAGATTTTCTACTAATGTTACACAGCTT
This sequence comes from Cherax destructor, assembly GCA_009830355.1. Lineage (NCBI taxonomy): Eukaryota > Metazoa > Arthropoda > Malacostraca > Decapoda > Parastacidae > Cherax > Cherax destructor. Next base: position 47,890 of record WNWK01004953.1, read on the forward strand.
TAATTTTTTTTTGAAAAATAAATGATTGGAAATGGTTATGTGAGAGTAGGACCTACATAGGATGGGCCAGTAGTAATAATAATAATAATAATCTCCATAGGGAAGTGGAACAGAATTCTTCCTCCGTAAGCCATGTGTGTCATAAGAGGCAACTAAAATGCTGGGAGCAAGGGGCTAGTAACCCCTTCTCCTGTACATTACTAAAGTTAAAAAGAAACTTTTTTTTTTTTTTGGGGGGGTCACCCTGCTTTGGTGGGATACGGCCTGTTTGTTGAAAGAAAGATATACATATAGAATGCATTTAGTATGAGTTAATATTATATATGCATATAAAGTAATTTGAAACTTTTCAAGAGTAGGGGCATGTATTGGCTAGCAAAAGACTAGGTAATCGTTCGTTCATCTGTTATTTGTTGAGTTATTATTGGTTTAAGGTGACTTGTTATAGTAGATCCCCAGACACAAACATCATAGGTGATGTAGGGTTAGATTAGAGTAGTACAAAGTACATACTGTAGTGCTGTAGTGATGTTTGAGGTATATAGGTATATAGAGATGATACATACTAATTTAGAGGCCTTCTTTGTTATGTGCCGTTTGTCGGGGTTGAATTTCAAGTTGCTGTCAAGGTGGAGAAATGGCATAAAATACTGTCATGATGGGCTTTATCAAGTCACAAACAGATCTACCTGGAGAGACAGACAGGATGTTCATATATATATAGTGAGTGTAATGACATGAAGAATCAAATGAGATATGTTGAAATTAATGTGGATAGACTGATGACAGGTTGGACAAATATATGGCTGAGGAGAGGTTAGATTTGAGAAGGACCTGTCTAGCTTGAGACCTGTAGACCTGTGACCTGTTGCTTGGTGGGATAGTAATAAAGTTTCTATGTTTCTATGTTGTAGAAACCATTGTTCTGGTTAAAGTTGTTCAATCTGTTGATTAGTGATGATTTTAGAAAACTGCATTTCAAAGTGTTTTCTTTAACAATGAGTTGTGTACCATTGTAATTGATCAGGTGGTTATGGGAGTTTCTGTTGGAAACACGGGCATTGTTCAATTGGTACATTCTGCTGGCATATTTGTGTTCTGAAATATGAGTGTTAAGTCTCTTGGTGTTTCTTCCATGTATATTTGGTTACAGTTGTTGCAAAAAATTGTGTATACCCCTGCCATGGTTTTGAGTTTATGTTCTTGCTTGTAGTGGAGACAGTGGTGGATACTTGGAATTTGGCATTAAAGAGAATGCTGGAGAGATTTTCAACAATAGAGTTACTAGGGAAGACTATGTATCTTTCAGTTGCATGTTGTCTAGGTGGGTTGAAGATGATGAATGCATGATGCCTGCAGTCTCTGATGAAATGACAATGAGAGTGAAGTTGAAAAAAAGTCTGTTCTAGGAAAGAGCATTCTACCTCAGTTCACTACTGCGAACTCCTTAAGGAAGAAGCCTATGATACTATGTTTAGTCTTGATGTAATGGTTCAAGTAATAGTGGAGAAGAAGATCGTGTTGATTGGTAGGTATGTGGTGGACTTTGAATTGCAGTTCATGATCAGATTTACAGAAGAGAACATCAAGGAAAGTTAGTGCCATAGACTTCCTCTTCGAGTGTGAACTGGATGGAGGGCTTGACCTAGTTGATCTTATCTTGGAGTGCACAGATGTTTAACTTCTTGGGAGTTATGATGATAATGTCATCAATTTATTGGAGCCAGATGACCAAGCAGGGGATGATGGAGGAAAAATCTCTCGGCTTTAAGATGTTCCAGGTATAGGTTCACTAGAACAGCAATAGCGAACTCTTTGGTAGACTGAAAGAAAAAAATTTCAAAAGAAAAAGTTAAAACCAATGCACAATTAAATGAGATCAACAAAATTGCTAACTGGAACTGGAAGATCAAGGGTGTTATCAATTTTTCACTGAAGTACCCACAGCATAAGCCATCTATCTCCTATTACAAAGAATTGATACCTCATTTGACCTCCCTGTTCCAGCCAGCGATTTTGTTGATCTTGTTGAACTGTGTTTTGGTGGGGAACCTTCACAGTAGAGGAAATATACAAAAAATGAATTGCGAGCAGATGGAAATGCTGTAGGTGGAGGTACAAAAGGTGTTGGTCCACTGTATTCAGTTTACAGTGGACCCCCGGTTTATGTACTGCTCCAAACTTGAACAATTATGTAAGTGTATTTTCGTAAGTGTTTTTGTAAGTATATTTTTGGGGGTCTAAAAGGACTAATCTAATTTACATTATTCCTTATGGGAACAAATTCGTTTGGTAACGACACTTGAACAGCATTCTGGAATGAATTAATAATGTAAACCAGGGGTCCACTGTATTAGATTCAGATTTTTATTTCTCTGTAAAGATTACAATGTGTGGTCTACATATTATAAAGCAATAATTACAAAGATTACAATGTGTGGTTTACATATTATGAGACAATAATTACAAAGATGGCCACTAGCTTGCCTGGGCATGCTAGACATTTTGGGCAGACTAATAATAGTTCTTAATCTATATTACAAATTACAATGATTAATTAGATTTACAATAGTGAGGTAGTTCAGAATATTTACATTATGACAATTTGTAAAATTAGTAATGAGAATGGTTATGTCTTGGCATGTTACATAGTTTCTATTAAAGATTATGACTGTTAGTGAATTTTTTCTGTGTAATACTAAAAAAAATAATACATTCTTGGGTGAAATTTTCTAAATGTGTATAGCATAAATGCTTAGGCATTGGAAAGCTACTGTTAAACTGTACTGTTCAAATGATTGTCTTAAATTTTTGCATGTTCTTTTATCTAAATGCTTGTAGAAATAAAACTTGTATTATGATTTTTAGAGTTAAAAGTTTTGTTTTGTTTTTAATTTTAATTAAAAATATTTTTTTTTTGCTTTTATTTACTTGAACTGATCCTGGGTGTAGAGTTTGAAGCAAGCAAGTACTGCACACTCCACCGTTACTCTGACCAACCTTTACATCATTACCAACCAGGAAGGGTGGTCCTTCGCAGACACCTCTCTCAATCAGGTATTCATAAGTGGCTCATTTTCATTTTTGGTTTTCATGCATTTTTTTATATAGGTATTTAATTTTAGCTTGTAAATTTTTTTATGAAATGTAGTTTTAGATTATTTTCAAAATTCAGGAGAATCGTTGCTTCTCTCACAGATACATTGATATATTTCAACCACTTAAACATTGCAGGTCCCCTTGATGGTCTTGAATTGTGTGTATTCTTATTGAATGCAAGGTGATTTCAAAACAGTTAATATCAAGAAAGAATAGTCACAATACTGTGGCTGCTTACAGATGACATCAAATATGTAGGATAATTAAAGTAAGAGTTACGTAGTAGGTTGGTAAACAGCAACCGCCCAGGGAGGTACTACCGTCCTGCCAAGTGAATGTAAAATGGAAGCCTGTACTTATTTTACATGATGGTAGGATTGCTGGTGGCTTTTTTTCTGTCTCATCAACATGAAAGGCTTCAGGTATGTCTTGCTACTTCTACTTACTTAGGTCAAACTACACATGCATGTAACAAGCATATATATACACACCTCTCTGGATTTTCTTCTATTCTCTTACTGGTTCTTGTTTTTGTTTATTTCCAATTATGTATATCCATTAGGAAAGTGGCACAGAATTCTTCCTCCATAAGCCATGCGTGTCGTAAGAGGCAGCTAAAATGCTAGGAGCGAGGGGCTAGTAACCCCCTTCTTCTGTATACGTTACTAAACTTAAAAAAAGAGAAACTATCGTTTTTCTTTTTTGGGCCACCCTGCCTTGGTGGGATATGGCCAGTTTGTTGAAAGGAGAACTAAAGTAAGAAAGAGTCAGTAGGTCCTCCAAGTACAGTACTCACATCTACATGGGACATCTTTAGAGGTGTTTGTCTTTTGAGGATAAAAATGCTCAGTTCTTTTCACTTTTTTTTTTTTTACTGGGGTTATCTTGCATTCTTCTTGTACATTTAATTCTTCAATTTTAATTGCAACTCCTTTTAAAAAGTTAGCCATGATATTAAAGATCTCTGGCCATCCAGTATAATCATACTCCACCTCATAATAGAACCATTCTTGTGGGTATTGCTTTACCTTTGGTTCCACTCATTCTGGTTACTATTCTATTATACTAATTTTAAAGAGTATTTCTCCTCACTCTCCCTTAACACTAAAATTTATATACTGAAAATAGGAATCTGTAAGCACAAATATTGTCTATATTTTTCTCTTGTTTCTCTCAAATACAGTCATCCCTTGGTTTTCAATTGTCTCAGTTTTCACCGATTTTGGTTTTAGCTGACTTTTTTCGCAGAAAAATTGTCTCGGTTTTCAACGATTGTCTCAGTTTTCACCGATCGTATGGGAGCTGTCCACCAGTGCCGCACACATACAAAGGCCGTAAGCCCGCCACCCACGCACCCCCCACGTACATTTTAACGCAGTCTAGCATTGTTTATGCTTGAGTGAACATCATCCCAGGAGATCCTACAAAACATTTATTAACAATTCATTGTTTTTGGCCCTTGATTATTGTGTGTGACTGCTAAATAAGCTACCATGGGCCCAAAGAAAGCTCCTAGTTCCAGTCCTTTGGTAAAGAAAGTGAGAAACACGATGGAGTTTAAGAGTGTAGCAGGCATGCAGGGAATGTAGCATGCATGCAGGGAGTGTAGCATGTATGCAGGGAGTGTAGCATGTATGCAGGGAGTGTAGCATGTATGCAGGGAGTGTAGCATGTATGCAGGGAGTGTAACATGTATGCAGGGAGTGTAGCATGTATGCAGGGAGTGTAGCATGTATGCAGGGAGTATAGCATGTATGCAGGGAGTGTAACAGGTATGCAGGGAGTGTAGCAGGTATGCAGGGAGTGTAGCAGGCAGGGAGGGAGTGTAGCAGGCAGGGAGGGAGTGTAGCAGGCAGGGAGGGAGTGTAGCAGGCATGGAGGGAGTGTAGCAGGCAGGGAGGGAGTGTAGCAGGCATGCAAGGAAGTGACCCCGGATAAGGACTTGGTACCTGAATTCCTTATGGAAGGGGTTTCACCTTCCAAAAAATAGTGTCTCTTCCCTCTCCCCTCCTCCCTCTCTTCCTTCCAGCAACATCAGACTTCAATAAAGGTAAGTGCCACAAAGAGTTCATTCATTTGTGCATGTAAATCTATCTTTAAGGCCCCCAATTTTTTTTTTTTCCAAACTTCTGGGTTTCTGGAACGGATTAATTGAATTTCCATTATTTCTTATGGGGAAAATAGTTTTGGTTTTCACTGATTTTGGTTTTAGCTGATCCATCTGGAACGAATTACAATTGAAAACCAAGGGATGACTGTATGGTAATTGACCCATCACCAAGTCATAAGTCACACAGTTTTTTCCCAAATGTCATTTCTTGATGAAAAAACTTTTGCATTACTTTTTTAATGGGACCATAAGGTTCTTATATCTGGAACTTTTCCTTAACCCTTTGACTGTCGCAACCCTCAATCCTGAGTGCTCTTCTGGTGTCGCAAAATTTAAAAAAAAATAAATAATTTTTTCTTATGAAATGATAGAGAATCGTTTCCCGATGGTAAAAACACCAAAAGTTTGAAATTTGATTGAAAACTCATGGAATTACGCTCTCGCGAAGTTAGTGATCTCAGCAATATACGTATACACATCGGCAATTTCGCCGACTTTGAGCCCTATTATCGATAAATTCCATTGTTCCAGTTGACAAAACTCATAAATATTTCTTTAGAACTCCATTTGTTCTATCGATTGAGTACAAGAAACCACCAATTTATCGATTTCAACTACCCAATAAAGTGATCAGAAATTGGCAATTTGGCCAATTTCATGCAAAATAAAAAAGTTGTCAATTTCAAAATAGGGTCCAGAATAAACAATGCAGACATTCCTGGCACTAAAATAAGATGTTATCTGTTCATTAGTCATGTCTTTAGGCCCCTCTTATATTACTTTTGCTTTCTATTTTGATTTTTTATTCACGTAAAAAATAGAAGATTTACCGTTATGCAGACAATTGCATTATTGTAAAGATGGTATAAATAATATCAGTGCACTTGTGAAAGAATATTAGACTCGCCAATTGATGTGTATTGGACGCGTGGCGTGATTTGTTTACTCTTGAACATTTGCAAAAACCGAACATTTCTCCTAATTTGAGCTAAATTTCAAGGTCGTTTTCTTCATAAAACTAATCACAGTCATCTATATTTCTGTAGTATGTTGTCCATTCTATCAAATGAGACCATGAAAAAGAGAATACAACCATAAATACTATACGAAAATACACCTCAAAGTCAGCGTTTTAATCCAAAAAAATGGTCGGAGTTTTTTTTCTCTCATTATGTACTGCGTGCTGCAGGATTTTTTTTATACTGCGCACACTGACCACACAGACCCAGCTTTCTCCTGTTTGATTTGAAGCCGCTAGAATTTAGGCGTATTGATACGTCCAAAACAGTCAAAGGGTTAAAACCATGGATAATTAAAAAAATAAGAATTTGAGATTTTAATAAAAAAATTATTTTATGGATGAGACTGAGAAATATTCTAAACACAATTTATACTTCATAACACATTTAGAACATCTTACTCTTGTTTTATATGTATAAAATATCACACGTCTTTAGTACACGTCTGAATTATTAAATCTTTTACTGTAAAAGTACAGTAAAAGTACAGTAAAATAAAGTAAAAATACAGTACGTAATTTACTTTGAGCTCAATTTTTATCATGCATCAGAATCATCTTTGTGTTACCTCCAAAAAAAAAAACAATGCAAAAAATTTTGCTGTACATTAATGTCATTATTTTCCAGATACAGTGAAACCTTGGTTTTCGTTTGCCCTGGTTTTCGTTGAATTCGGTTTTCGACGACTTTTTGGTCAAAATTTTGTCCCAGTTTTTGTTCATCTCGGTTTTCATCCGCCATATTGAATGTGTCCGCCTGCCTGCGCCTACATAAAGCATCCCACACGTGCGTTCTGAGTCAGTCTGGCTTTGTTTCTCGAGTGAACATTACCCTGCGCGTTCATATGAAACATTTCGTAATAATCCATTTTTTTTGTGCTTGTTTATTGAGTGCGACTGCTAAATAAGCCACCATGGGGCCAAAGAAAGTTCCGAGTGCCTTTGGGAGTCCATGGGGTTGGATGTGAGTGGCCAGGATGTGGAAGAGTTGGTGGACGACCACAGGGAAGAGCTAACCACTGAAGAGCTGTAACACCTTCAACTGGAACAGCAACAGATCGCAGCTGAGGAAATTGCTTCATAGGAGGAGGAAGAGAGAGAGGGGAGAATGTGCCTTCTTCAGTGATTAAAGACACGTGTGCAAAGTGGAGTGAGTTGCAAAGTTTTGTGGAGACATATCACCCTAACAAAGCTGTTGCAAGCCATGTCTGCAACATGTTCAATGACAATGCCTTGTCCCATTTTAGGCAAATCTTAAAGACGCCAGAAACAGACCCCTCTGGACAGATTTTTTTTGCGACAGGGGTCCAGTGACTCAAGCTGGTCCTATTGCCAGTAAAAGACAAAGAAGGGAAGTAACCCTGGATGGGGACTTGATACCTGAAGTCCTTATGGAAGGGGATTCCCTTTTAACCCTTTGACTGTCGCAACCCCTAATCCTGAGTGCTCTCCTGTTGTCACAAAATATTTGGAAAAAAAAAATTATTTTTTCTTATCAAAATGTTAAGATTATTTTTCTGATTGTTTATATCCCCCCAAAAAAATTTTGCGATCAGTACTTATCGAGATATGGAGGTGTAAATTTGGCAAAAAATGAACCGCGTATCTCAACAGCGGTGAATGCCTCTCACCCGGTAAACTTTGGTTTACTTTCTTTCGTAGGTTTGTTGTTTTTTCACTTTTTATTTTTTTCGTAACTTATGTGGCCTGCGAGACCAAAGTAAGGTGCAATGTATATATATACACTCGTATGCAACACAATAATCGCACAAACATTAGTATCATTATATTGTTTACAAAACTTGTTTACATCAACCAACAATAAAAAAATTGTTTACTATTGTTCTATAATATATATACAGTACACATATATAATGAATGGACACTTTCCATCAACTGCAATTAGCACTTCAAAGCTCCAAGCTATGTGTGTGTGTGGACTAAATTTGCTGGGTCAGGGTAAGGCAGCTGTCAAAATGACATATTATACCATTACTCACCACCCCCACACTGGCTGTCAACACAAAAGGGGACCCATGTCTTCTTCCCCACAACCTCCTTCCTTTCCTTCATACCTACCTTCCTTTCTTCCTTCATACCTTCCTTCCTTTCTTTCTGCCTTCCTTTCTTACATATTTCCTTCCTTCCTTCCTCTCATCTTTTCCTTCCTGCCTTCCTTTCTTCCTTCATTCCTTCCTTTCTTACTTCTTTTGTTCCTTCCTCTCATCTCTTCCTTTCTTTCTTAATTCCTTCCTTCTTCCTTTTCCTCCTTCCTTACTTCTTCTTTCCTTCCTTCCTCTCATCTCGTCTCTTCTTTCCTTCCTCTCATCTCATCTCTTCTTTCCTTCCTTCCTCTCATCTCATCTCTTCTTTCCTTCCTTCCTCTCATCTCATCTCTTCTTTCCTTCCTTCCTCTCATCTCCTCTTCTTTCCTTCCTTCCTCTCATCTCATCTCTTCTTTCCTTTCTTACTTTCTTTCGTTCTTTCTTCCTTCTGGTATCTTGGGCATTTCTTTCGGTCACAAACTCCTCAAAACCATGAAATTTATCTTCAGAGACACTTCCATCTGTGTTAGAGCTATCATTGAGGAAGAGAACAGTCCCAGATGCGCCAAGGAGTCAGATAATTCTTACCGCTAGGCATGCTGAACAAGGACTACTGAAATGGCGTTCCCACAATGCACCACTGGCTGCCCGATTTTTTTTATACTGCGCACACTGACCACACAGACCCATTCTCTCACATGTAGGCCTACCAGCTTTCTCCTGCTTGATTTGAGGCCGCTAGAATTTATGCGTCTTAATACGTCTGAAACATTGGCTCGTAAGACGTATATATACGACCGAAACAGTCAAAGGGTTAAAACAATAACCTCTCCTCTCTCTTCCCTCCTCGCCGTCTTCTATACGCCAACAAGTCTTCAATAAAGGTAAAAGTGATGTTAAATGTTCATTTATCCATTTCATTAGTCCTTTATATTTATTTCTCATGTATTTTTTGTTAATACTTTTGGGTGTCTGGAATGGATTAATTGTATTTACATTATTTCTTATGGGAATTATTGCTTAAGTTTTCATTGAATTCGGTTTTCGTCAGACTTTATGGAACGAATTAAAGACGAAAACCGAGGTTCCACTGTATTACATGAGTTACGTATATTGAAACATGCTACTTATGGGCTAAAAATATGTCCTAGCATTCCAAATTGAGTTTGACAATTCTGAACGCTGGTTGGCAGACAGCAGCATTATCCAAGATTCTGAGCACAGGTGCAATTTTCAAAGTTTTCTGACAGCAAAAGTAAAATTACGATTTTTCATGGTCAGAGAGACTGAGGGAGGGAGACCAAGGGAGGGAGACCGAAGGGGAGAGACTTGACTAGATTGGACTGGACTGGACTTACTAGTTAAAAAGCTGTGATCTAAGGTGAAAGTTAATTTTCAGTAGCTTGAATTTTAACATTGTTCCATATTCTAGTCCCACTGTCTTTGTTAAAAGCGAAAAGAACATGTACGTATTTGAATTTTCATTGTGCTCACATTTAAAATTTCATTTCTGCCATGCTGGGATATAATCACTACAGTGGACCCCCGGTTTACGTAATTAATTCGTTCCAGAATGCTGTTCAAGTGCCATTACCAAACGAATTTGTTCCCATAAGGAATAATGTAAATTAGATTACTCCTTTTAGACCCCCAAAAATACACTTACAAAAGTACTTACAAAAATATATTTACATAATTGTTCGAGTTTGGAGCAGTACATAAACCGGGAGTCCACTGTATTTGAATTATGTATATACAGAATGTGTTGTGCTTGAGTAGGCATAGGGATTGGGGAGGAGGAGGGGAATAAAAAGAATATGTGGCCCATCCACTTTTGATTTGAACATGGTCATGGATATGTGTAAATTATATTTTACATCAACAAATATATTTAAGTTGAATGCCATATGTTTTAAGGTTGCAGGTCATGGCTCAGGAGGATTGTGGGTGCAAAGTGGAAGTGTAGGCATCTTGCTTCTTAGCACTGGCTAGGCTCATTGGTCTGCTTCATTGTTGTATGGAAAGTTCAGGTGATCAGGGGTGTCACATAAGTGATGGATTTATTGACTGCATAGATACTGGTTCAGGTGTTATCCAGTCTTCATCTTCTAGTAGACTGTTCACTGTCATTGACCTTTGGAATTCATCCTTGTAAATGTAGAGTTTCATTTTCTGTTACACGGTTATTCTATGTACTTTGTGTGTTTATGGATCGCATGCTTTGCAGTGTTGATCAACTGGGGTAGGTTTTCCCTGTTAGGTAAGTAAAAAGCATTCAGCTGGCACATCTTGAGTTTGTCTAGTTTGATGATGATATTTATTGTAGAGTAGATGACATCAACATCAGACTAGGCAAACTGAAGAAGCACTTGCTATACATTATTATTATTATGTATAACCAAAAACTTAGTGCTAAACCTACTGGGGGTCATATAGTGTCTTGCTATACGGTATGTCGGTTTTTGTTGTCATTGCCAGGAGCGCACATTGATACTCAAGAATTGGGCATATCCATTATGTAAAAATGTCTGAATCTATAGAGGTAACAGAAATTGACTTTAATCAAATTAACTTTATAACTAATCCATTTGGTGGAGCTCAGTAGTCTTATCAATTTCATAACCCAAGTTCTTGTTGGTACTCTTGATGGCAATAGAAGTGTCCCTGATGGTAATTCCTCCATTGTTTTCATTTGACACTGGGTAACATCCAGTAGTGTTAATTTGTACTTTGTCAGCATTAATGGTGATTCTCCACTTCACCCAATTAGCAGCCTTGGAGGACATATGTATGTATTACACCTTCAACATATTGGGTTTATGATGGTGCCTTGGTACTCAAGTTGGGAAGGTCCTTGACTATAAATGTTGAACATTAGAGAACTCATACAGGAACTCTGAAGCACTCCAGATGTAGGAGTGAATGCCTCAGCTGTATTATGGTTGAAGGAGGGGATGATGCATCTGTTCAAGAAATTGTATATTACTCTCACTGATCTTTATAACAACATTGAACTTTGTTTTTAGAATAGTACTGATATACTGATATGGGTAAAAGTATAAAAGATACAGAAAGCCTAGATATAAAGGACCTCAATAAAAATAAAAGACTAAATATACTGGCTAAATAGAACTTTAACTTTTTTATTTTCTATGTAGTATATTGTTTATAAAGTGTGTGGTATAGTATTATAGTTTAGTGCTTTTATGTGAGTTTTAATGTTATTCTGATTTAATGGACACTCAGAGAATTGCCCCATTATAATGTACAGAGGGTTTACAACCTTACTGTATTGAATTTATTTGTGATGTAAAAATTTAATACAGTTGGATCTATTGCACTAATTGAAGAGCACTTTTGTAGTTGTTTGCTGTTCATTCTGTTTTTTGCACATGCAACTCCTTTTTTACTCCTCGAGATGTGTATTCTCTGCTGTGTAGTGCTGAACAACACTTGGCAGTATAGCAGTTTTCATGGATATTATTAAATAGTTAGATCATTTATACTCATGAAATGTTGATTGTTTCTTCAAGCTGTTATTGATGTATTTGTGCTTATTAATATGAAAATACCAATATATGTATAATATTTCAAATTTTTCAGGTACTGCTTCACCACGTAGTGGAACGTTGAGACGATCTGGTTCTCACGGACATAAACCTCCACCTCCTGTACGTCGAACTCCATCTATATCGACTATAACATCAACAGTTCCTTCAGTTGCATCACTGACTGATGTGAACACATCATCTAGCACAAGTCTCAATAACTCACCCACTCACCTGACTACCTCTGCAAGCACACTCGGCAGTAGCAGTAGTATAAATGGAAATGGAAATACTTGTGGAAGTGCAAGCCCTAGTCAGGGAAGCAGTAATGGTAGCCCTCTTCAGCGTACAGACAGTGAATCCAGCACACCTGTAGGGTCTTTGGAAAATCTTCCACCGCCTCCAGCTTTCTTGCTGGAAGATGGCACAGAAGAAACTAACCCTGCTCCTGATCCAGATCTCTCTACTCCAGAGGGAGTAAGATATATTTGTGAACCATTTGGTCCCCCAGCACCCATCCAAGATAAATGTTTGCAACAACGTGCAATGACAGTGAGTGACACTGTAAAGACTTTACAGGAAAGTCAACATCAGCCACCTTCTCCAGTAACTCACCATAGATCACAGTCCTTGCGCTGCACTCAACCAGCACACAAAGCAGTCCAGATACTGGAAGAACGTAGAGTTTCTTTAGAGGATGCTAGAGCATCCCTTATGACTACCTTGAATGCCAAACTTGCTGCCCAAATCAATAATCAACAGCATTCCAAACAAATTCAGAAACAGTACCAACAAACATCTAGGGAAGGCAGCCAATCACCACGAATGAGTCGTGCACGTTTAGGATCAGTTCAAGAAGGCACTACTATGGATAGTCCATCTCAATCTCCAGTACACTATCCAACAATGCAAATAAGCAAACAAGATCATATCTATTTAAATAAACATCAGCATATGCAGTACCAGTCACCTCTATATCAACATTCAACATTTAGTCAACCTAACTTGCACCAGTTACAACAACAGCCGCTTCAAAAACAAATAAATGCTTATGATGATATACAGAGCATTGTTTACCAGCCAGGTATAGGGATGAATAAAGACCCTAATCAACAAGCATTTCTCCAATCATTAAATGAAAAGCTCTCTCAGCGGCAACAAGGTGTAGAAAGTACGGCTTCCTCCGGATCACCGCGACTTCGTTCAAGAAGAAATCTTTCAGCCAACGTAAAACCTCATCCAAATGGAAGTGCTCCAGGTGCTCAGGTCCAGCGCTCAGGATCAGGAGCCAGTGAAAAGGCTTCGAAAGTACGTCAGTGGATTGCAAGCAAAACTATGGGTAATGAGAAGAAAAGTAGCGCAGAATCGGCTGCTCTCCGTGAGTCACTTTTAGATCAGATAAAGCGTGGAACTACGCTGAGGAGAGCCAAACATGTAGCTGACAGGTCAGCACCTAAAGTTTCTTGACTTAATATGACATGACTTTTTAAAATATGATAAAGAAAGCTTGAATATTGGTGAAAGAAAAAACCTATAGATTTTGTGATCACTGTCCAATAATCTTGTAGTCATGTCTGATACACATATATACATAGCTAAACAATTATTTCCTTATAGCTTGAAACAAGGCTACAGTCATTAGAATTTGCTACTAATAAAGGAATTTTTTTTTTTTTATCTAAATGGTGAAATGTGTTTTAACCCTAAATGATGTAAATGATCAAATATTAGGAATTTCACTGTTATATGGAAAAAGCTAAATATTCTTAAAATATGCAAATACTGTATTTAGCTAGCAGGTTATATTCAATTTTGGTACAGTACACCAGTTTTGTACCTCAACTGTAGACATGGTTTTTTTTTATGCTTTTAGTTATACACGTATATGATTGGTTATTGAATTGTTGGTGTGCAAGTGACTTTTAAAGTAAAAATTAAAGACCATGTATAAAATATACTGTGTGTTTGTGTGTGTGTATATATATATATATATATACACATATATATATAGTATATATATATATATACACATATGTATATATATATATACATAGTATATATATATATATAGAGAGAAAGAATTGGTCATACAAAGCACATTACACCCCCACTTAACTTTTGAGAAAATGAGCTTTACACCTTTTACTAATTACTGACCATCACAAATACTTTGTAAATGGATGGTTTAGTCAGAAATGTCACTGACAAAGTAGTGGTGAAATAATTATCATCTAATATTCTTCAGTTTGATAATGTTCATTTCCTATATGAAGCACTGTATATAATTTTATTTGTTTAATAAAGAGTGAAAATCCTGATTTGTAAGAAATGTTGCTATGCAAATAGCACCTGCGGCTAGGTCTGACAGCTAAAATGTGGAGATAACTACTGCCATGAACACTGTATGCAACTACACTTTTCCTTGTGTGTCTTTTCCCTAATAAAAATTCCCCTCCCTCTTGCTACCCAATACCCCTGCACCCTTCCCTGCCCTGCTGCACTGTATAACCCTTGTAGGTTTAGTGCTTCTTTTAGATTATAATAAAAATAATTGTGTCTTCACATGCAAACATCAGTATTTCAACTAAATCACCCTAGTCCATGCTTTTTTTTTTTTTTTGTCCATTTGTTAACTCAGGATGCAACATTCCTCTTTAGCCTTTATTTAGCCCTTTTGCTTTATATTATATTTTTCAATTACATTAAAGGACTGAGACCATTATTTTTTAACTATACATGGAGCACTAAGCTATGTATTTTTATGGTTATGATTAGATACTTTCCAGGTACAAGCGATAAGTTTAGCTGCTTCATTTTTAAAAACTTCAGCCCAATAGTCTCAAAGAATTTATAGTTTGGTCAGTGGAGCAGTGTTATACTATATTGTGTATGTACATACATTATTTTACTTTGCATAATCAGTGATGTATTACTAAAAAATATATTTATTTACCTCAAATTTAGTTTTGCAAGCAAGGAAATAAGAATATCTTTCATATTTGAAAGTTTTTATTTACAAATGCTCTAAAGTGTAATGATGTTTATACTAGCCAGGGAAGATTTTGCCTAAACTGTGTAACATTCTGTGCTTACAGATATATTGTTGAAGATTGTGGCAGATATTTATTATTGACCATTAACATTTATTCTTTGCATTGTTTCTTTGGGTAATGCAAGTGACATGCTTCACAGCAACAGTACTAACTTAGTTCATAAAAATTTTCTTTGAGTATGGTTACTCTATTTGGTTCTTTTTCAAAGCTGTAGGGAACATTTTCTTATGTTTAAATGTTATCATGTATTTCATATAATATTTGATTAGAAGAAAAAAATCAGATTATTAATATTAAGATGTATAAAATAATTCTAAATTATTACTCTAGTCACTTAACACTCAAAATAAATGTGAAATATATGTCTTAAAATTTAATTATAAGATACTGTGCATGGAAATCTAAGTTTACTTTCTGCTGTAAATATCAGAGGACATATCATATTACAATACTTTCTCAAGATTATTATTGTAAAATAACATGAAAATTATAAATTTAGCTTTAAGTTTACTATTCAGTCACTTTTCCAGTAGGTGGGCCATTTTTACTAATTGGTTGGAGAACCATATCAAAGGGAATAAAGGTTAGTTAATAGATAAATATGCTCATTTCTCCACAGCTCCATAGTTTTTATGGCTATGGCTTTAAGTTTGTTTGGAGGCACAAGGGTTTGTTTCTTTTCTGATAATCAACTTTATGATATTCGAGGGTTGTTATAGTGAGAATTTTTTCTGGTAGAGATTTTGTAAAGGATCATTTGTAAACCAAACTTTTGCTGAAGCTTCAGAAAATTTTTCGTACATGAAAATGAACTACTGAAGCAACTTTTAAATTCATGCATTTTAATATTGCCATAAATGATAGCTAATATTAGAACAATTGTCAGGTGTGTTAGTGCCTTTCCT
This sequence comes from Cherax destructor, assembly GCA_009830355.1. Taxonomy (NCBI): domain Eukaryota; kingdom Metazoa; phylum Arthropoda; class Malacostraca; order Decapoda; family Parastacidae; genus Cherax; species Cherax destructor. Next base: position 63,668 of record WNWK01004953.1, read on the forward strand.
TTTGTAGTTCATTGCGTCCATAAATATCAAATACTATTTGCCCAACACTTTAGTGAGAGTAAATTAATTTTGTACAGATATGGAACTAGCAAATTTTCAACTTTACTCAAAATTACAGTCATAACCCAAAACTAAACCAAATTCCTTCCATGAAATGTGATTTTTTGGTTAATCATCCTTCATTTATGTCCTCTATATTTATGAAAATTACCACCACACTCAGAATATAAATGTTCTCTGCTTTGTCAGTAATTTTAGTAACAACACTATAACTCCTTCAAGTATCATATACAGTGTATCAAAGATCAACACTGGGGAACAAGCAACTTTGGTGTTTGGTCTAACACTGCAGTCTATCCTAAGGTTAAGAATATGGTGCAGTAAACATAACTCAGAAAATGAGTGTAACAGTAAAGCTGAGATTTCTACCTTGGCAGAGAACACTACTGTGGCTGTTCCACATTGGAGTCGATAACTAATAATCCCCCATACCTGGAGACCCAGTCCAGTGCCTGTTTGTTTGATGAGCTCACTTTACCTACTTCTAAGACTGTCATATATATAGTGATTGCTACTTTCCTATAACATCAGTAGGATAATTTCTTTTATATGACAATAATTAGTTTGAGGGAAGAATTTTTGTCATGTGTTGTGTATAAATATGTCATAGATAATGATTAACCATAATAAAAGTGAGTAAACTTTATTTTTTTATTTTGAACCTGTATTGTAACAGCTCTCGCATATAATTAATGTGAACTGTGGTTCTCTCTTGTGAAGAAATTTTAAATGTTCTACTTAATACAGCTGTATAACCCCCGTGGTTTAGCGCTTCTATTTGATTATAATAATACTCGAAAAGGTTGGAGGGAAGGGGTAAAGGAGGTTTTGTGGGAGAGGGGCTTGGACTTCCAGCAAGCATGTGCGAGCATGTTAGATAGGAGTGAATGGAGACGAATGGTTTTTGGGACATGACGATCTGTTGGAGTGTGAGCAGGGTAACATTTTGTGAAGGGATTCAGGGAAACCAGTTAATTGATTTAGTTGGACTTGAGTCCTGGAAATGGGAAGTACAATGCCTGCACTTTAAAGGAGGGGTCTGAGATAGTGACAGCTGGGAGGGACTTTTCTCAGCTGTCGTATCTGAGCTCCTCTGCAAAGACAGTGATTATGTATGAGTGTGGTGAAAGTGTTGAATGATGATGAAAGTACAGTGGTACCCCGACTTACGATATTTTTTCATTCCAGAATGCTGTTCAAGTGCCATTACCAAACGAATTTATCTCCATAAGAAATGATGTAAAATAGACTAGTCCTTTTAGACCCCCAAAATTACACTTACAAAAGCATTTTAAAAAATCAACTTACATAAAAGGGTGTGTTTGGGGACCATCGTAAGTCGGGGTACCACTGTATTTTCTTTTTGGGTCACCCTGCCTCGGTGGGAGACGGCCGACTTGTTGAAAAAAAATAATAATCTACTTAATACAGTAAAGTTAGCGCTTCTTTTTTATTATAATAATAATAATACAGTAGGGCCCTGCTTTACAGCGTTTTGCCAATATGGACATTTCAAATTATGACCAAAAAAAAAAAAAAACTATATGGCTCCCCTCCTTGACTTCTAATATGGTCACCATATGCCACTCTGTTTACATTCTCTGTAAGCTCTGTGTTTCTCCAATATGTCTGGAAACATTCCAAAATTTCAAGTGTTTTAAAGTTATTTTATATATACAGTAGGGCCCCACTTATACAGAAGGTTAGGTTTCAGGCTATCACTGGAAAGCAGAACGCCATTTTTTTCCATTTAAAAATGCATATAAATGCCAGACAAGAAGTTTACACTAACTTGTACATATTAAATTAGTAAAAGAACTAGGCATTAAAAAAAACAATAAAAAGTAAAATACATGCACAGTACATTCTTTACTTACTTTAAAATATTTGTAGTCTTATTAATGTTGGACGAGAGGCGAGTAGTATTTACTTGTAGGAAGTCAGTGTAGGTAGCCAGTAGGTGTAGCCCGCCTGGGCTACACCTACCGGCTACCTACACTATGGCCCAGAGCCATGTTATTACCATCGACGTGTACCTTGTTCACTGAATTTAATAGTTTCTAACAACTACCTTTAGATGCCATCATAAACGAAGGGAAAAGTAATGAATAATTCATGCCGAGAATTGTAAACAAAAGCGGAGTGACTAGGCCAAACGCAGATTCATACACGTTTTCTTTGGTGCTGGACCAGAGAAATGTAATGTTTTCCCTCCACCCAGCATATAAGCATAGCATGTTTATATGCTATGTAACATGTTTCTTATATAATTTTGAAAATATAGATGGATTAATGAAAATGTGTATCTTTCATTCTTCTTTTCAACACGTCGGCCATTTCCCACCGAGGCAGGGTGGCCGAAAAGGAAAAACGAAAGTTTCTCCTTTTACATTTAGTAATATATACAGGAGAAGGGGTTACTAGCCCCTTGCTCCTGGCATTTTTGTCGCCTCTTACGACACGCATGGCTTACGGAGGAAGAATTCTGTTCCACTTCCCCATGGAGCTAAAAATGTGTATATTGACATAAAATAAGACATTTAATGTGCCCAAGAGTGATTATTACATACTATTAGTATTACTATGGCGTTAAGACTAGAGGGACACACTTAGTGATTTTAATGTGTACGTACTTGCATGCCAGCACAGTGTAAGTATATTTAGGTACAGGTACACAAGTATTATCAGAATAAAGACAGTGATTATGTATGAGTGAGGTGAAAGTGTTGAATGATGATGAAAGTATGTTCTTTTTGGGGATTTTTTCTTTCTTTTTGAGTCACCCTGCCTCGGTGGGAGACGACCGACTTTTTGAAGGAAAAAAAAAAAAATATATATATATATATATATATATATATATATATAAAATATGTAATAACCTTAAAATACTTGAAATTTTGTCAAGTTTCCAGACATAATAGAGAGATGTGCTTACGAAGAATGTAAACAAACTGGGTGGGGTGTGCCATACTAGAAAGACAAGTTGCCATACAGCATGTTTTAGTCATAATTTGAAATCGCCGCATTAGCAGAACACCGTAAAGCGGGGCCCTACTGTACTCTGATAATTATACTTGTGTATCTTTACCTAAATAAACTTACACACTGTACTGGCATGTACAACCCTTATAGGTTTAGTGCTTCCCTGTCAATATAATGTGGTAATACAGTGGACCCTCTCTTATCGGCCGTAATCCGTTCCAGAAGCTTGGCCTAAGACCGAAATGGCCTATAACCGAAATATTTCCCATAAGAATTAATGTAAATACGTACAATTAATCCGTTCCAGACAAAAATATCAACAAAAATTTTTTTTTTTTTTAAGATTAACTATAGTTTTACATACACAAAACAATGAGAACTAAATAAAATGACTAAAGAAATGGATAAATGAACATTTAAATCACTATTACATACCTTTATTGAAGGCAGGAGGAGAGTATTGTTTGGAGACAGAACAAAATACAGTGGTACCTCAGTTTTCGTACAGATCCCAACTCTAACAATTATGTAAGTGTATTATTGTAAGGGCTTTTGTAAGTGTATTTTTGGGGGTCTGAAACGGACTAATCTAACTTACATTTGTTCTTATGGGAACAAATTTGTTTGGTAATGGTGCTCGAACAGCATTCTGGAATGAATTATTGACGAAAACCGAGGTACCACTGTAGTCCTTCAATATGATGCTAATATCAACTCTATACATTTTATTTATCTATCACAATTCATCTAATATGACATAAACAATATTAATAACATAGAAACATGACATATACTCTAGAATGAATAAAACGTGTCATTACGAATGTCACGAGTGGTGTTGGGTAGTGAAGGCGGCAGCAGAGGTGGGGCTGTTGTCAGTCGCCCTATATACCTCAAACAACAATGGAGGAGTTAAGTTTCGTGTCGTCATTTTTTCTATCGCTTAATCACTTGACTTACTTGCTAGACTGTTAATGCTACACTTTATCACTGGCTGGCGCTAAAGCCTTTATCGATTCCTGCTGCTTTGATATCGTACATATCATAGAATCACTGAAGAAGGCACATTCTCCCCTCTCAGCCCTTTACCAAAGGGCTGGCACTCTGAACTTTCTTTGGCCTCATGGTGGCTTATTTCAGTCACAATCAATAAACAAGCACCAAAATGAACGGATGAATGGATGAACACAGAGTATTCCTTACTCAACAAGAGAGAGACGCAGACTGAGTCCCATATGGATGATCACCGAAATAACGGCCTATCACCGAGTTGGCCGATATCAGGAATGGCTGATGACCGGGGGTCCACTGTAATATGAAAAGTTAATCCTGGCAAAAAAACATACTGATGAGCACAAGAAAATGGAAGATTGACAGAACTTGCAATAAACATTTTAGCAGGTTCAAAATTGACTGAATTAAGATTTGGTTAAATCATGGCCTTGTTTTTCCAGAGATCCAACAAACCTCATGACACTGCTACCTTCACTGGCCATTTCCTGATCTTGATTTCAACTGAGTGATCTCTCTGTCTTTCATTAGAGTATCAGCAGATTTTTCTGTGAGCTGGAAAAATAAAAGCACATTAATATAACAAATACCATTAAAAAAAATTGTATACAGTAAGAGTACATTACTGACCAAAAGTTTTATTATTAGTAGTAAGCTTTATCCAGATTTATGTGCATGTTCCAAACCTGTGTGGGTAATATAATACTATAGTAGAGAGCTGCTCCTGGGAAATGGAAGGCAATTAGGCTTGCTCCAAGAAAAAGAAGTCCAACTCCTTGGCTCAAGAACCCCTAACCAGCACCAAGAAACCTTACTTAAGGGTAAGAAGTGCAAAGAGTGTCTATATATAAAAATAATAGTAATAATAATTTTATTTTGACATGATACATAGGTGTACAAAGGAATATAATAGTTGAGTGTACATGCCAAAACCCCCTTGGATGCACAGCATTTTGGGCAAACTTAATATTAAGTTAAGATTAATTAGGCTATAACAGATTAAATGGTCATTAGGTGAGTTACAGTGAGTACAAGAGAATTGAGTGTTAATAGGTAATCCTATATGGCTTTAATAGGTCTGGTAGAGAAGTTATAGTAGTGAATAATTACAGTTTTGAATTATTTTATAAAAATTACAGTACATATTACAATAGAACAATTTAAACTATTTATAATATGAAGTATGTACAATTGAGTACATATTTATAAAGATGAAATTTGAACATTAATTCTGAAGCATTACATTTTACAATAGAACAATTTAAACAATTTACAATATGAAAGTATTACAATTTATTATTCAAAACAATGAAATTTGAACATCCTGATTTTGCAGTAATGAGTACATGGTTGAGCAATCTTTAGCACAATATTCAGTATTGAAACTGAGACATCATTGGTACTTTTTTGTGTTGATTTTTAGTAAATGGTAGGTATTAAGTACAGCTTGTTTGGTTAATTTTGGGTAATGAGTAGATTTCTAAGTAGGGCCTTAAATTTATTTGCAGGAAGGCGTCCTTTAGTGTGTTCTGGTAATGAATTCCAGATCTTCGGGCTCTTTACGTGCATAGCATTTCTGCACAGGGAAAGATGGACACGAAGTATATCGAAGAGTGATTTGTGTCATGTATTATGGTTGTGTGTTCTGTTGTAGTTAGCAAGAAGGAGTTTGAGAGGAAGGTTTATATTTGAGTGTAGTGTTCTGTGTATGTAGTAGGCACAATAATAAGTGTGGATGTTTTGTATATTGAGTAAATTAAGACTCTTGAAAAGCGGAGAAGTATTCTGTCTGTTACAGGAGTTTGTAATCAATCGCACTGCAGTTTTTTGGTGAGTTATTAAAGGTTTAAGGTGATTTGCAGTGGTTGAGCCCCATGCACAAATACCATAGGTGAGGTAAGGGTAGATGAGCGAGTGGTATAGTAAAATTAGAGCTGATCGGGGTACATAGTACTGTATCTTTGAGAGGATGCCTACTGTTTTAAAGACTTTCTTGGATATTTGCTGTATTTGAGTAAAAAGGAAAATCAAAACTGGTGTAATAACTCCATTTGTCAAGAAATCATAGTGGGAGTTTGAAAGGAAGGTAGACACAATTTGGAAATTAGAGCAGTGAAAAAAAAAAAAAACATGAATTCCAAACAATTTTGATAAGATGATCAAGTGTAAGTCATGTGTGTAACACAGGTGTGAGGGTACTGCATCCCACAACTGGGAAGATGTCGACCAAAAACATAATTAGTTTGATTAAGAACAGCTTGTTTAGTCACTAACTCAGACCAATGATGCTGCCAGAAATTTCTAATGCACTAAGAGACTTAGTGCATTAGAGGGGTGACAACAAACTTGCCAACAAGTACCATTTGCCACCTGGATAACATGACACACAACTGCTCTTGTCTGTTTAAAAGCTAGGAACTAGTCTTTAGTTCTGTTGTTGTAATGGTAGCAGCCCCACACAAAGCATTTCAAATGGACAGCATGAGCAGAGTCAGACCACCAGAAAACACATTTCTGATAATATTTACTCAAGGTTCGGGGATTGTAAATGATGCTGCAGCAAGAATAGAGGTGAGATATAAAGGTGCAACAACTCATGTGAAGAGGATAAAGCAGGAGGAACACAGGAACAGAAGTATGGAATGTATAAAACACCCAATCTGCCCACTCAAACTGTCAACGGAAGTGATTAGGGGATCTGGCATGAGAATAAGTAAGAAGAGGGAAACAATTCATTATTCAACCCGCACATAGGTAACTGAAAGTTATGATGACGTTTCACTCATAAATTAACTAGTTAATGGTCCAAGCCAGACTGAAATGTTGTCATAAGTTTCAGTCTCTTATGTGCGGGTTATTTGTCTATTGTTCCAGTCACGATATTGTACCTTTTTATTCGTAGCGAAATTATTGTTGTCATTATCAGGTATAACAGACCAGTGAAAGTCCAATGATACAGAAGAGCATATAGATAGATTTATACAGGAAAGAGAAAGAGTGCAAGGCTCTGAATGTGTAGAGGTACCAGTGTTTAAGACATGTAGAGGGGGAAAAGTGAGAAAAGCCTCTAACTACTTCCCATGAGAGTTACAGCAAAAAAAAAAAAAAAACTCCTCAGAAGAAATGATGTACATTAAAATCACCAAATAAAAGGAGTGGAGCAGCTAAGGAAGACATCAGAAAGTGTATGTCAGGGATAGATAGCAAGTGTGAAGGGAGAAGATACAAAAAGCATATCATGTACTGCTTACCCAAATAGACAAAGACTACAGTATAATGAACCAAAGTACTAAATGAAGATCATGAATGAAAAATATCATTGTGCTCACCCTGTCTTTCATGCACTCCTCTGCCGATACAGCCACTCAAAAACAATTTGTTCATTTTCTCCATACACCCTTCAATCTAGCATCCTTTTTTTTTTTGTTGCCTAGAATTTTTTTTACTCTCTTCACCTTGCTGTTTTCTATGTTCCTTTACAACATCCTTTTTATACACCACCCTCCCAAACTCACCAACTGCCTGGAATTATTCTTTCAAATTTCCCAAACACAATAAATAATCAGCAAAGAGAAACTGTTACAACTATCAGTTCATGTCAGAGTCATCCAGTACCTCCACCTTTCCATCTAACATCTAGCCTCTTTCTTTCTTAACTGTCAATTTCATCTGCTTCCCATGTTTTCTGAGTCTATTAGTCTCAAACAAATTTTCTTATTCTCAGCAAAATTTGCTGATAAAGATTTCTGCATCCATGTATAAACATTAATGTTCTGTCCTAGTAACTCACAAGACACTGCATTAGCTTTAGGTGTGTTCCTTCATTTCAGAGAGGCACAGTACACTTAACTTCTTGCTAAAGTGCTTACCATGTCAAGCAGCAATTCCACCTTCAGTTTAAGCAAGTTGTTCTCCTCAAGCAGAGTCTGATTTTCCTGACGAAGCCGTGCTACCTCACGGTTACTTGTGCGACCTCGTGATCCTCCTAATATATGTGTCGTTTGGATAAGGAAATGTAAATATAAATATAAATAAAATAAAATAATATTAAAATTTAATGAGCAGTTTAATTAAAATATTTGACAGTAAAATATGAATAATTTTTGTTTAAAAAATTTAAACATTTTGGATTGGTTTTATATTCTAGTAATAGCTTCATAATTCTCAGGAAGGTTAGAATATATATTATACAACAGTTTAAGTCTTAGTGTAATTTTATTAGAATTTTTATTTTGAAATAACTGCAAAATTTTAATATGGTAAAATCTAAGTGTTCTTGTTCTTTTTCCCATATACCTTGCTATGATTTTATCTATTACATATACAGTGGTACCTCGGTACTCAAACAGCTCCCAACTCAAACAATTCGGTATTCGAACGCTTTCTTTGGTAAAAAAAATAGCTTGGTAGTCGACCATTTGCTTGGCACTCGACCAAACAAATACAACCAGCTTACACTGCTCTTATAAAAGAAATGTGTGCAAAATGAGGGAAATTGCAAAGTTTTCTTGAAAAATATCACCCAGATAAATCTGTAGCAAATCGTGTTATAAACCTGCTGAATGACAATGCTATGTCTCACTTCAGAAACATTTTAAAACGCAGGCAAAAGCAAATTTCATTAGAGAGGTTTCTAGTGAGACAGAAACCCAGGGAGTCTCAGGCAGAAAGCACAAAGAGACAAAAAAGACAAAGAACCCCAGAAGCACAATTTTATTAACACATTAGCCGTTTCCCACCAAGGCAGGATGGCCCGAAAAAGAAAAACTTTCATCATCATTCACTCCATCACTGTCTTGCCAGAGGCACACTTACACTACAGTTATAAAATTGCAACATTAACATCCCTCCTTCAGAGTGCAGGCACTGTACTTCCCATCTCCATGACTCAAGTCCGGCCTGCTAGTTTGCCTGAATCCCTTCACAAATGTTACCTTGCTCACACTCCAACAGCACATCAAGTCCTAAAAAACATTTGTCTCCATTTGTTCCTATCTAACATGCTCACGAATGGTTGCTGAAAGTCCAAGCCAAAAACTCAATGTGCATAAAAAGACTTAAAATCTGGAACTCTTTGCCTGAAGATTCCAGCGGCTCCCTCTCCCTGCAAACCACTTCAAAGCTACTGTTAAAAAAAAACTCACCTTAATGTGATCCTAACAACAATTTATTATGCTGAACAAATCTGAAACCCTGTTTTTCATCCAATATTGTCCCTGTTTTTGTTCCATCCTTCCTTCAACTATCATTTATTACTAAAAAGGCAATTTTTTGTATCAATTTAGGTGCTTAACTTCATCCTTAATTTATCTCTAATTAGAAATTTTTATTGAATTACTGAATACAGTGTACCTTCAACATACATATAAACTAATTATTCTTATTTTCATGTACTATGTGTCTCATTGTCTAGTACAGGGGTGGGCAAACTTTTCAGTGCAGGGGCCACATTCAGATTTAGATTAGCCATTTGCGGGTAACATGTTAATGTTCCACAATATTACGTATTTGGCGTTGCGTGGTAACTTTTTTTTTTTAAATTTACTAACATTTTGTCACCAAATAATGTGAGTACAGTGGACCCTCGGTTAACGAAAAAAATTCATTGCAGAAGCCTGCTCAAGTGCCATTACCGAACGAATTTACGTCCTTAAGAAATAATGTCATGTAGGTTAGTCTATTTCAGACCCCCAAAACTACACTTCCACAAGAACTTACAAAATTATACTTACATAATTGCACGATTTCCGGGGTATTCGTTAACCGAGGGTCCACTGTATATGACTTGATCTTGGTGGGCCGCATGAAAACCTCTGGCGGGCTGCATGCAGCCCGCAAGCCGTAGTTTGCCCACCGCTGGTCTAATAATTACAAGTTAGTTTTAACATGCCAGAAATGCTGTACGTAACAAGGGCCTTTATAGAAAGTAGTTTATACATGTCAATTACCTTAATTGTCTGGTACACTCCACTTTACAGAAATAAAGTTATTTATTTGTTTATATATTCACCATACCAAAGTCTTTCAACGTGTAAGTTAGGTTTAAGTGTGCCCAAAATGCTATGCATAACTAAGGGGCTTTCCATGTTATTGTAATGTCATCCAATTTTGTGCAAATGATGTATCATGTGGAAATATAGTTTGATTTGATACCTGTGATCCATTCTCCATCTTCAAAAATTGCATTTTGTCCACCAATATTGAGTTTAATTTTGCTGAAATCCTGAGAAAGATCTTGACCAGTATTGTCAGAGTCTCTTCTTAAACTCGAAAGTGAGGCCGATCTTCTAGGAGGAGACTTCCCGGGCGAGAAACTTCGATTGAAGAAATTTAAAGGCATGCTTATGGTTTTGATAATGTTCTGATGTCTGTGAAACTTCAGCATCAGATCATGACAGCTTACCCAATCTGAAACAAAATATGTTATTCTATAAGAATGACAAGATTCATACAGCTTTACATTTTAATGCTAATATCATAATGCCTAAACAAAATTGTTTAAGAGGCTCTGCAAAAACATTGGGTTGGTTGGATTTTTATTTACCATGAACAACATAGGATTACTCTAAACACCTGTCAGTAAAACCTTTATTATACTAGCATTAGACTTGGGGATCTACCACGACCAATCAACTTAAATCATTAACCCAACAAAAAGCTGCTGTGTGGATGATCAATTCCTGCTCCAGAGAACACACCCTACTGCTCTTCAAGAGTTTGAACTTACTTAATATACAATATGCAATAGAACCCAGCATGTACACAACCAGTTCTTGTTGGAGTCCCACAGGGGAATATCCTTGGTCCACTTCTCTTTCTCATTTACGTCAACGACCTCCCAAATGCATCTAAACTCCTTAAACCCATTTTATTTGCAGATGACACTATATGTCTTCTCTCACCCAAACTCAACCATACTAACAGACACTGTAAATGCCGAACTGTTTCCAAACAGCATAAAATAGGTTTTGTCTATATTGAGAGTAAGTTGGATGACCACCAACAAACTTACTCTCAATATAGACAAAACCTATTTTATGCTGTTTGGAAACAGAGCTACAAATGTACGTACAGCTAAATATATTGATGAATGGTTCACCCATTTCTAGAACACAGAGGGCAAATTTTTAGGTCTCCATCTAGACTGCAATTTCAAATTCCAAACTCACATACAGCAAATATCCAAGAAAGTCTCCAAAACAGTAGGCATCCTCTCAAAGATACAGTACTATGTACCCCGATCAGCTCTTCTTGCACTATACCACTCACTCATCTACCCTTACCTCACCTATGGTATTTGTGCATGGGGCTCAACCACAGCAAATCACCTTAAACCTTTAATAACTCAACAAAAAACTGCAGTGCAATTGATTACAAACTCCTGTAACAGACAGAATACTCCTCCGCTTTTCAAGAGTCTTAACTTACTTAATATACAAAACATCCACACTTATTATTGTGCCTACTACATGTACAGAACACTAATCTCAAATATAAACCCTCCTCTCAAACTCCTACTTGCTAACTACAACAGAACACACAACCATAATACATGACACAAATCACTCTCCGATATACAGCCTCACATCCATCTCTCCCTGTGCAAAAATGTTATGCACGTAAAGAGCCCGAAGATCTGGAATTCATTACAAGAACACACTAAAGGACCCCTGCCTGCAAATAAATTTAAGGCCCTACTTAGAAATCTCCTCATTACCCAAAATTAACCAAACAAGCTGTACTTAATACCTACCATTTACTAAAAATCAACACAAAAAAGTACCAATGATGTCTCAGTTTCAATACTGAATATTGCGCTAAAGATTGCTCAACCATGTACTCATTACTGCAAAATCAGGATGTTCAAATTTATTTTTTTTGAATACTAAATTGTAATACTTTCATATTGTAAATTGTTTAAATTGTTCTATTGTAAAATTTAATGCTTCAAAATTAATGTTCAAATTTCACCGTTATAAATATGTAGTATGTACTCAATTGTACTTCATATTATAAATAGTTTAAATTGTTCTATTGTAATACTGTAATTTTTATAAAATAATTCAAAACTGTAATTATTCACTACTATAACTTCTCTACCAGACCTATTAAAGCCATATAGGATTACCTATTAACACTCAATTCTCTTGTACTCACTGTAACTCGCCTAATGACCATTTAACCCTTTACCGGGCAGGACTGTGTACAGACGGTCCTAAACACGTGTTTTTGCGCGTGTCATCCTACTCCCCCAGCCCATCTAGGTTCCCATTCTCTATATCTGACCAATCACAAGCCTTCTGTGAGTCGCTCCAGCTAAGTGAGACCGGCATCTGCTCGCTTCCCATTGGTTGAGAGACCAAAATGTAAACACTTCTCGCTTTACGTCACCCAGAGCCGAATTTTTGCTCTTGTTCCACTCATATACACTGTGATTATACTCTCTACAATGTCGGTAAGTACTAATTGTTGTGTCCAGTGTGTAAATGAATAGTTTAGGCATATTTTGAGATATATATCAGGAGTTAGATATGCATAATATGAGTGTACCATGCAATTGAAAAAAGTGCAACAAAAGTAGACCGTGTACAGACGGTCCCGCCCGTCAGGGCCACATTTTAAATTTCAGTAAATAAATATTTATATAAAAATTTCTAGTGCATATATGAATTCTGTAGTGGTCTGGGTGTGTACAGAACATTCTTATTGTCATTCCAGATCAATGAGAAATTGTTCTATTGTGAACCCTTCCAACAGAAGTTCAAATATCTCTGCATTTTGGTGGAAAGTGACTCAGATCCAGAACCAGATGACCTGTTGCCATCTCCAGTGCAGTACCAACGTGCAGAAAGGCCTGATGACAGTGTGAGGTTTGACCAAAATGATAGGTTTGATAAAATGCTAGGTCACTGGCCAGTGCAAGGCAGAATATTTACATGCAATTATTGCAGCAAAACGAAAAATCATGTCACATCCTCATTTTTGTGTGCCATATGCAAGGTAAATCTATGCATCAAGAAGGAAAGAAATTGCTTCATAGCCTTTCATTGTAGCAATTAGTGATCAAGAATGATTGTTTTTCTTAGGAAATTCAGGAATATGGGACTTGAAAGTTTTATCCCTTTGCAATGTGTCCATGTTGCTCTTTGGTTCACTTTCATATTTTTATACATACAAAATGTTTGGAAACAAGTTCCATTTGTGTTTTTGATATTGTCTATTAGTATAATAAAATAGAAAAATACTTATTTGGTGTTTTATTAACAATTGCAAATTTGCAACATTCAGAATTTGACACCCTTTAACGGTCAGGACCGTCTGTAGACGGTCCTTGAATATTGGCAATTGCGTGAAAAGTTTTTTTTAGAATTTCAATTATATGGGCTCATTATCCTTACATTGAGTTACTCTATCCACTCATTTGAAATACATTTTGAAATTATCATTTTCCAGGGAGTGCCCGGTAAAGGGTTAATCTGTTATAGCCCAATTAATCTTAACTTAATATTAAGTTTGCCCAAAATGATCTGCATCCAAGGGGCTTTTGGCATGTACACTCAACTATTATACATGTATTCCTTTGTACAACTATGTATCATGTCAAATAAAATTATAGTATTATCATTATTATTATTATCTTTCTCGCTTGAACTCCAGGGAATACAAGTCAAGGAATTTCAACCGCTCCCAGTAATTTAGGTGTTTTATCGTACGTACTTCCTTATTAACTAAGCACTAAACCCAAATATAAGGGATTGCATAACTGCAATAAACCACCTCAATTACTGGGAATGCTTGAAGTTCCTAAACCTGTACTCCCTAGAACGCAGGCGGGAGAGATACATTATTATATACACGTGGAAAATTCTCGAGGGATTAGTACCAAACTTGCACATGAGAGACACTCCCTACGAAAGCAAAATACTCGGCAGGCGATGTAACATCCCCCCAATGAAAAGCAGGGGTGCCACTAGCACGTTGAGAGACAACACAATAAGTGTCAGGGGCCCAAGACTGTTCAACTGCCTCCCAGCATACATCAGGGGGATTACCAACAAACCCCTGGCTGTCTTCAAGCAGGCACTGGACAGGCACCTTAAGTCGGTACCTGACCAGCCAGGCTGTGGTTCGTACGTTGGACTGCGTGCAGCCAGCAGTAGCAGCCTGGTTGATCAGGCTCTGATCCAATATGAGGCCTGGTCACAGACCGGGCCGCAGGGGCGTTGACCCCTGGAACTCTCTCCAGGTATACCTGGGAAATTGGAGGAAATCAGGTTTGATCCACAGAATGTGATAGTTGCTTAACTGGGTTTAAAGAATATCAACTACAACAAAGGTATTAATGCTGCGTGTAACTTGTTCACCAACAATCATGAATACACGTATGTAGTGTACTTCAATACCTAAAATACGGATTCAAGTAAATTCTCTTTGTATATACATAAGAGACATGTACAAATTTGGGAGTACAGTCATCCCTAGGTTTTTGATTGTCCCAGTTTTCGCCGATTTTGGTTTTCGCTGACTTTTTTCGGGGAAAATTTGTCTCAGTTTTCGCCGATTGTCTTAGTTTTCGCCGACCGTATGGGACCTGTCCACCAGTGCCGCGCACATACAAAGGCCGTAGACCCGCCACCCACGCACCCTCCAGCACCTCCCACGCACATTGGTAACGCAGTCTAGCATTGTTTATGCTTGAGTGAACATCACCCCAGGAGTTCATACAAAACATTTATTAACAATTCATTCTTTTTGGCCCTTGATTATTGTGTGTGACTACTAAATAAGTTACCATGGGCCCAAAGAAAGCTCCTAGTGCCAGTTCTTTGGTAAAGAAAGTGAGGAACACTGTAGAAATGAAGAAAGAAATAATAGAAAAATATGATAGTGGTGTACGTATTGCCGAGCTCGCCAGGATATACAAGAAAACCCATCAACCATCAGTTCCATTGTGGCAAAGAGAAAAGAAATCACGGAAGCTAATGTTGCGAAAGGGGTGAATACGATAACGAAACAGAGATCACAAACAATGGAAAATATGGAGAAATTGTTATTGGTGTGGATAAACCAAAAACTGCTAGCGGGTGATAGTGTTGTGCAATCCATCATATGTGAAAAGCAAGGCAGTTGCATGCCGATCTTGTAAAGAAAATGCCTGGAACCAGTGTTGATGTTGATGAATTTAAGGCCAGCAAAGGCTGGTTCGAAAACTTCAAGAAGCGAAGTGGCATACACAGTGTTGTAAGGCATGGTGAGGGTGCCAGTTCAGATAAAGATGGGGCTGAAAAATTTGTGCGTGAGTTTAAAGAATATGTAGAGGCAGAAGAATTTAAACCCCAACAAGTGTTTAATTGTGACGAAACAGGCCTCTTTTGGAAGAAAATGCCAAGGAGGACCTACATCACACAGGAGGAAAAGGCAATGTCAGGACACAAGCCTATGAAAGACAGGCTAACTCTTATGTTATGTGGGAACGCTAGTGGGGATTTAAAAGTGAAGTCTTTACTCGTGTATCACTCTGAAAATCCCAGAGTGTTCAGGAACTACAGTGTTGACAAGAGTAAATTGTGTGTGTTTTGGAAGTCTAATGCTAAGGCATGGGTCACTAGGGAAATTTTCCTGGAATGGTTTAATCAAGTGTTTGGCCCCAGTGTGAAGAAATATCTATTGGACAATAAATTGCCACTTAAGTGCCTCCTGGTAATGGACAATGCTCCTGGTCATTCTCAAGACTTGGAAGACCAAATGTCTAAGGAATTCAAATTTGTAAAGGTGAAGTTCTTGCCTCCTAACACCACTCCTCTCATCCAGCCCATGGACCAGCAGGTCATTGCAAACTTCAAAAAACTGTACACCAAAGCAATGTTTCAAAGGTGCTTTGATGTAACCTCAGACATTAGATTGACCCTAAAAGAGTTCTGGAAGGCTCACTTCGATATCTTCCATTGCATAGGCCTTATAGATAAAGCTTGGCAGGGAGTGACCTCCAGGACGATGAACTCTGCTTGGAGAAAGTTGTGGCCAGACTGTGTCCCAGAGAGGGATTTTGAAGGGTTTGGGGCTAACCCTGAGGAGCCTATGGAAGTTGTGGAAAGTATTGTGGAATTGGGGACTTCCATGGGGTTGGATGTGAATGGAGAGGATGTGGAAGAGTTGGTGGAGGACCACAATGAAGATCTAACCACTGAAGAGCTGCAAGAGCTTGAACTGCAACAACAACAAAACAGATCTGAGGAAATTGCTTCAGTGGAGGAAGAAAGATGTAAGGTGCTTTCTTCAGAGATTAAGGAGATTTGTGCAATCTGGATTAGGGTGCATTCATTTGTGGAGGAACATCACCCTGACAAAGATGTTGCAATCCGTGCTGGCTACTTTTACAATGACAATGCCGTGTCCCATTTTAGGGACATTTTAAAGAGCCGCCAGACACAGAGCTCTCTGGACAGATATTTAGTGCCACAGGTGTGCAGTGACTCACAAGCTGGTCCTAGTGGGATTAAAAGACAAAGAAGGGAAGTGACCCCAGATGAGGACTTGGTACCTAGAGTCCTTATGGAGGGGGATTCCCCTTCCAAAAATTAGGGTCTCTTCCCTCTCTCCCATCCAGCAACATCAGTCTTCAATAAAGGTAAGTGCCACATTCAGTTCATTCATTTGTGCATGTAAATCTATCTTTAAGGCCCCCCAAAATTTTTTTTTCCAAACTTCTGGGTTTCTGGAACAGATTAATTGAATTTCCATTATTTCTTATGGGGAAAATAGTTTTGGTTTTCGCCGATTTTGGTTTTAGCCGATCCATCTGGAACGGATTAAAATCGAAAACCGAGGGATGACTGTATGTATAATCTTCCTTAGCAATTTTTTGGATCGGGGTATAAAACAACTAATGGAAATTATTATTATTATTATTATTATTATTATTATTATTATGAGGGAGCAGTAACCTGTAGGATTATATGGCGCATGTGGGGGGGTGATGGAAGGTATTCAGACTCAATTCAGGGAACTGGAGCACAGATCCAATTCCCTGAAATGAAATGAAATGAAATGAAATGAAATAAAATGAAATGAAATGAAATAAAATGAAATGAAATGAAATAAAATGAAATGAAAATGAAATGAAAATGTTTATTTCCTTGCAAAGCTTACAATGTGTGGTTTACATTACCAAACCTTTAAATGGGCTGCAGAAAACAACATGAAATTCAATGATGAGAAATTTCAATTAGTACTCTGATGTGGAAAACGTGAAGAAATTAAAACTACATCGGAGTATAAAACAAATTCCAACCACACAACAGAGCGAAAAACTAATGTAAAAGACCTGGGAGTGATCATGTCGGAAGATCTCAACTTCAAAGACATTGTATCAATCACATCTGCTAGAAAAATGACAGGATGGATAATGAGAACTTTCAAAACTAGATATGCCAAGCCCATGATGACACTCTTCAGGTCCCTTGTTCTATCTAGGCTGGAGTATTGCTGCACACTAACGGCACCTTTCAAGGCAGGTGAAATTGCTGACACAGAAAATGTACAGAGAACCTTCATGGCACACATAACTGTGAAAACACCTCAATTACTGGGAACGCTTGAAGTTCCTAAACCTGTACTCCCTAGAACACAGGCAGGAGAGATACATGATTATATACACTTGGAAAATCCTAGAGGGATTAGTACCAAACTTGCACACGAAAATCACTCTCTATGAAAGCAAAAGACTCGGCAGATGATGCAACATTCCCCCAATGAAAAGCAGGGGTGCCACTAGCACGATAAGAGACAACACAATAAGTGTCAAGGGCCCAAGACTGTTCAACTGCCTCCCAGCATACATAAGAGGGATTACCAATAGAGCCATGGCTGTCCTCAAGCAGGCACTGGACAGGCACCTAAAGTCAGTACCTGACCAGCCGCGCTGTGGTTCATACGCCGGTTTGCGTGTGGCCAACAGTAACAGCCTGGTTGATCAGGCCCTGATCCGCCATGAGGCCTAGTCACAGATCGGGCCGTGGGGGCGTTGACCCTCGGAACCGTCTCCAGGTATATTCCAGGTAAGAAGGGCACTAGCATGCCTAGGTATTTCGGGCAGACTAATCCTAGATCAAAGCCCCCTCACCAGCATCAAGGAACCTCCCTTGAGGGGCTTAATGGAAATAAATCTTACCATTTGGTTTTTGTGGGGTATCCTTGATTATAGTATATTTTTAGTCTTATTTTTTCAAGACAAGTGAAGATTACCCCAAGGCTTCTTCCTTTATTTGTTGGGTTTATCAGGGCCACTGACAGCATAAGCCATATCGAGCCCGACTTCTCGATGGCACAAGGAAGATTTGTTGCCCAAAGCTGAGCCATGAAAGAAAGGGAACAAAAGTTTCTTTGTAAATAGAGATAGAAACTTGACGTTCCCAATTAGATCCGATGGACCCCCTTGCTAAGCCCAAGCAGAGCAGGACACCCACACCCCCACCTGAGTTCAATAACCGGCTTACCACCAAAGACCGTTAAAGAATTATCCGCAGAGCGGAAAAAATTGAGCTGGCTAAAAGTAAGCCGATGAACAGGTGCCCCTCCTGTAGAGTGCCCAGCAGGCAAAATAGATGAGGACAAGCATCCCAGAGAATGGGGGAAATTTATCACCGATACTCAGGCGAGAGAGAGAGATGTCCACATCCGACCCCAATAGAAATAAGTAAGGACCCCAATGGAAATAAGTCACTCTGACTTTTTTTGGGTTATCCTAGATCAGGGATGATCATCCCTTGGCACGCGTGCCAAACCTGGCATGCCAACGACTTCTTTCCGGCATGCGAACCTCTGGAAAAAAAAATACCGACATTTATCATGTTTCCGTTCCAAGAAAAGCGAAGAAATATTCCGTTGATTCAAAAGATCATTCCACCACTTTTCGTGAAATTGTGTGGATATTCACAATATTCACTTCTGTTTAATATAATACAGTAGACCCTCGGTTAACGAATACCCCGGAAATCGTACAATTATGTAAGTATAATATTGTACGTGCATGTGGAAGTGTATTTTTGGGGGTCTGAAATAGACTAACCTACGTGACATTATTTCTTAAGAACGTAAATTCGTTCGGTAATGGCACTTGAGCAGGCTCCTGGGATGAAATTTTTTCGTTAACCGAGGGTCCACTGTATGTAGTTTTGTAGGTAAAATAATTATACTGTATTTTCTGTGATTTTTAAGGGATTAAAAATCAATAAAGAATATCTTTAACTTTATATCCTTTTGTTGTGTTTTAGTCAAGTAAAAGAATTATGTCACTGAGAATTGCAATGTATTGGAAAAACATGAAAAACCTAATTGATCTAAAAAATAGGAGTAATCTAATAAATTAGGAGTAAGACGGAGAGCAGGATAGCCGATGAACAAGGAGGCTTTAGGAAGGGTAGGGGGTGCGTAGACCAAGTGTTTGCAGTGAAACATATAGGTGAACAATATTTAGATAAGGGTAAAGAGGTGTTTGTGGCATTTATGGATTTGGAAAAGGCATATGATAGGGTGGATAGAGGGGCAATGTGGCAGATGTTGCAAATGCATGGAATAGGAGGTAGGTTATTGAAAGCGGTGAAAAGTTTTTATGAGGATAGTGAGGCACAGGTTAGAGTATGTAGGCGAGAGGGAGATTATTTCCCAGTAAAAGTAGGCCTTAGACAGGGATGTGTGATGTCACTGTGGTTGTTTAATATATTTATAGATGGAGTTGTAAGAGAAGTGAATGCTCGGGTGTTGGCAAGAGGTGTGGGGTTAAAAGATAAAGAATCTAACACAAAGTGGGAGTTGTCACAGTTGCTCTTTGCTGATGACACTGTGCTTTTGGGGGATTCTGAAGAGAAGTTGCAGAGGTTGGGGGATGAGTTCGGTAGGGTATGTAAAAGAAGGAAATTAAAAGTGAATAGTATAGGAAAGAGTAAGGTGATGAGGATAACAAAAAAGATTGGATATCAGATTGGAGGGAGAGAGTATGGAAGAGGTGAATGTGTTCAGATATTTGGGAGTGGATGTGTCAGCAGATGGGTATATGAAGGATGAGGTGAATCATAGAATTAATGAGGAAAAAAAGGTGAGTGGTGCACTGAGGAGCTTGTTGACACAGAGAACTTTATCCATGAAAGCAAAGAGGGAAATGTATGAGAGTATAGTTATACCAACACTCTTGTATGGGTGTGAGACATGGGTTGTGAATGTTGCAACAAGGAGAAGGCTGGAGGCAGTGGAGATGTCGTGTCTGAGGGCAATGTGAGGTGTGAATATAATGCAGAGAATCCGTAGTTTGGAGATTAGGAGGAGGTGTGGGATTACCAAAACTATTATCCAGAGCTGAGGAGGGGTTGTTGAGATGGTTTGGACATATAGAAAGGATGGAGAAAAATAGAATGGCTTCAGGAGCGTATAAATCTGCAGTGGAAGGAAGGCGGGGTAGGGGTCAACCTGGGAAAGGTTGGAGGGAGGGGGTAAAGGAGGTTTTGTGTGCGAGGGGCTTGGATTTCCAGCAAGCGTGTTAGATAGGAGCGAATGGAGACAAATGGTTTTAAGGACTTGACGTGCTGTTGGAGTGTAGGCAAGGTAACATTTATGAAGGGTTTCAGGGAAACCGGCAGGCCGGACTTGATTCCTGAAGATGGGAAGTACAGTGCCGGCACTCTGAAGGAGGGGTTAATGTTGCAGTTTTGTAGCTGTAGTGTAAGCATGCCTCTGGCAAGACAGTGATGGAGTGAATGATGACGAAAGTTTTTCTTTGTCGGGCCACCCTGCCTTGGTGGGAAACGGCCGATGTGTTAATAAATAAATAAAATATATAAATCAAATTATAGTTTATAATTTTGCTGATGCTAAAAATAGCATTTTTAAGTTGTGTGGATGTATATTGCAGCTAGAAATACATTTAAAGATTGTTAAAAATTATCCACACTATCAACAGGGAAGAGTGACCTTTAAGTAAAAATTCTGTCACAATATTTTCCATTCATTCAATATCATGGTTTACAAAATCATTCTTACAATATTCTCTGATTTTACCGATACGGTGTGATTTTTGATTATTTGAAAATTTTGTCAAAATACTTAAAAAGACACCAGATAATATGTTCCCATAAATTTGAGTTGGCACGTGAGAAGATTTTGTATCAAATATTTGGCTAAATTTGGCACACACACTTATAAAGGTTGCCCACCCACCCCTATAGAAGGAAGAAAGGAAGGACGAGAAGAAATGTAGTAAGGAAGTTAGGAAAGTAGGTAGGAAGGAAGTTAGGAAGGTAGGTAGGAAGGAAGTTAGGAAGGTAGGAAGGTTCTCTACACATATGCTGCTATGTATGATAATCTGTTTAACTGTATTTGTGTATACATGAATAAACTTACTTACCCGAAGGCTGGCGCAGAAGTCCCCTCTTGCCGCTACTCTTATAAATATATATATACAATAAACTATTATTATTATTCCATATGCTCTTGCGCTACCGTCCACAGGATGGATATGGGATGCACAATAAACCAGCCACTTCGGTGGCAAAATTTAATCTTATTATTATTAAGACATTGTTGTTGTTGTGGTTGTTAAAGAGCCTCTTAAAGCTTAAAGCTTATTGAACCCTCCTGCCAGGAGGGAATTCAGGGAATTCCAGGGAATTCAGGAAAAATATGTTTTGCTCAAATCTGGATAAAAATTATAAAGGAAACAAAGTTTCAGTTTGTTTCCTCTCGAAATAGAAACGGGAACAAAATATTTCCAATTAGGTCAGGTAAACGCCAGCAGTGCGAGACACCCCATACACACATCACCTGAGTCAAAACAACATCAGACATTCCTATGGAATAATAATACGAAAAGAACTTCAACTGAACATTAAATAAGTAACTTGACTCACGAAATCGTAATGACACGATTGCAAACAAACCATACCACGGGTGGGGTTCGAACCCGCGGTCACAGAGTCTCAAAACTCCAGACCGTCGCGTAAGCCACTGGGCCAGCTAGCTTCAATAAGATTCATCCAACTAGGTATATTTTACACCATAGGAAGGTTAGCATAGGCACCACTGTGTCCACAAATGCAAGTTTACAGACGAATCTCCCGCTGCATGGCCGTGACGAACTCTAGCTCAGTCCTTCAAAGCCGTCAACATGACTCACGAAATCGAATGACACGATTGCAAACAAACCATACCACGGTGGTTGAACCCGCGGTCACAGAGTCTCAAAACTCCAGACCGTCGCGTAGCCCTGGGCCATAGCTCAATAAGATTCATCCAACTAGTATATTCACCATAGAGTTAGCATAGCCACTGTGTCACAAATGCAAGTTTACAGACGAATCTCCGCTAGCATGGCCGTGACGAACTCTAGCTCAAGTCCCTTCAAAGCCGTCATTACGATTTCGTGAGTCATGTTGACGGCTTTGAAGGGACTGAGCTAGAGTTCGTCACGGCCATGCTAGCGGAGATCGTCTGTAAAACTTGCATTGTGGACACAGTGGTATGCTAACCTCCTATGGTGTGAAATATACCTAGTTGGATGAATCTTTGGCTATGGCCCAGTGCTTACGGACGGTCTGGAGTTTGAGACTCTGTGACCGCGGTTCGAACCCACCGTGGTATGGTTTGTTGCAATCGTGTCATTACGATTTCGTGAGTCATGTTGACGGCTTGAAGGGGACTTGAGCTAGAGTTCGTCACGGCCATGCTAGCGGGAGATTCGTCTGTAAAACTTGCATTTGTGGACACAGTGGTGCCTATGCTAACCTCCCTATGGTGTAGAAATATACCTAGTTGGATGAATCTTATTGAAGCTAGCTGGCCCAGTGGCTTACGCGACGGTCTGGAGTTTTGAGACTCTGTGACCGCGGGTTCGAACCCACCCGTGGTATGGTTTGTTTGCAATCGTGTCATTACGATTTCGTGAGTCATGTTGACGGCTTTGAAGGGGACTTGAGCTAGAGTTCGTCACGGCCATGCTAGCGGGAGATTCGTCTGTAAAAACTTGCATTTGTGGACACAGTGGTGCCTATGCTAACCTTCCTATGGTGTAGAAATATACCTAGTTGGATGAATCTTATTGAAGCTAGCTGGCCCAGTGGCTTACGCGACGGTCTGGAGTTTTGAGACTCTGTGACCGCGGGTTCGAACCCCACCCGTGGTATGGTTTGATTAAATAAGTAAGTTTATTAAGGTATACACAAATAGTTACATAGATTATTATACATAGGAGACCCACCAGATACATAGGCCAATATCTAACTTACCCTGGATTATCCAAAATTTTCAAGAAATTCGTATACAAGAGATTATACTCATTTATAACATCACAAGGTATCCTCAACCCCTGTCAATTTGGCTTTAGGCGAAAGAAAAGCACAAACTACGCAATTATAAAAATGCTAGACTTACTCTACACAACACATGAAAAAAAAGTGAATATCCACTAGGATACAGTAGACCACAGCATACCACATCACAAACTTTATCATTATGGTATCAGAGGTCGTGCACTTGCATGATATATAAAGTCTTACCTTACTAACAGACAACAATGTGTCTCTATTAAGGACACATCTTCAACAAGGCTTCTATCATAACATTGGGGTCCAGTCCCTGGACCCATTATGTACCTCTGTAATCTTTGGACTACCGCCCACACCATGGGTATGGGGTGCATAATAACTAACCTCTTATACATCAACGATCTTCCAAATGTATAAAGCAACATTGACCTATTTTTTTTTTTGGGCCGACGATACAACTTTTGTCATCTCCCACCCAAATTAAGCATCACTTAACAACATTATTAACGAAGAGCTCATAAAAATATCAACCTGGATGACTACCAATAAATTCACTCTTAACATGAACAAAACTTACATTATGTTTGGTAGCAGAGCAAGTAATGTCCAATTAAATGTTATGATTATCAATGCTCTTATTGTTACGCATAATGAGGGAAAAATTCTGGGTCTGCACCTTGAAATTTAACACCCACATCCAACATATTACAAAAAAAAAAAAAGTATCCAAAACAGTTTGCAACCTTGACTCTCAGGATTTGTAAATTCTCCAAGCCAATCGTTGATACTTGGAATGGGTTTAATAGGGCACTTGCAAATGATAATTGTTCCTAGAATCTGGTCCTCGTTACCGTACACAAGCGTTCAAAATTTTGAAGAAAATAGTAAAATTATTATTATAATCAAAACTAAGTGCTAAACCCATAAGGGTCATGCAGCGCTGCGAAAAGGTAAAAACAATTAATAATATAATATCTTTATTTCTAAAAGTACATGTACAAGGTATACAGACCATAGCTGACATCAACGACATACTACTATACAGAAATTCCCTTGTTATGCTGAGCATTTACCGCAAATTAAGTCAGTTTTGTCCCAGGATGCGACCCACACCAGTCCACTAACACCCAGGTACCCATGTTACAGATGGGTGAACATAGACAACAGGTGTAAGGAAACACCCATGCATGTCAGAATTGATAGGGAACAGTGTAGTAAAGAAAGCGAATGCCAGACTGAAGTTCCTCTACAGACAAGCACAGTGTCTACCTACTGAGGCTCGCAGAACCCTATGTCTTGCCCTTATACAATGTCATATGGACTACGGTTGCTCTTCATGGTACTCTGCCTTGACAAAAAAATTGAAAGATAAACTGCAAATCACCCAGAACAAAATGATAAGATTCATCCTGGACCTGGGCCCAAGATTCATCCTGGACCTGGGTCCAAGATTCATCCTGGACCTGGGTCCAAGATTCATCCTGGACCTGGGTCCAAGATTCATCCTGGACCTGGGTCCAAGATTCATCCTGGACCTGGGTCCAAGATTCATCCTGGACCTGGGTCCAAGATTCATCCTGGACCTGGGTCCAAGATTCATCCTGGACCTGGGTCCAAGATTCATCCTGGACCTGGGTCCAAGATTCATCCTGGACCTGGGTCCAAGAGAACATGTAGGCCAGGATGAATTACAACAATTGGATATGCTGAATATTGAAGACAGAGTAAAACAACTCAAGTTAAATCAAGTTTATAAAATTGCTCACAAACAGTGTCCAGAATATCTTGCTGCCAATTTTGTCAAGGCTGGGAACCAAAGCAGTCATAGTACTAGGGGGAGAGAGCACAACTTTGTAGTACCCACAGTCAGTGGCCAGGCTTCAAACACCTTAACACTAGACACAGATCACTCCTCGATGTTCCCCGTGTCCATCTAACACTATGTAAAAACTCAATGCATATAAAAGGCACGAAAATTTGGAATTCATTACCTGTCATTGCCAAAGAAACCCTGCCTTTACCACAATTCAAAACGATGCTAAAAAACCACCTTCTCACCCAAAGCTAATTGCTCAATATCAAACATTCCCAACAAAGTAGAATAATCACTTAATGTAAAAACCTGACTAATCAATTGAATGTAAAACCTGTTATTAATAATACATACTAAGCTAACTATTTCCACAACATTTACATTATAATGACCACGTAAACTGTAACTGCAATGCAATTAATTGTTTTAAATTGTTATCTCACTCAATTAGTTGCATTGCTACAATTAATTGATATGTTCAACTTATATTCAAACTTTATAACTTAGATACGCAATTATACTTATTTTATAAATTATCAACCATAACTTTTTACCATGTAGTCTATAATTAAGTAGTCCTAAGAATGCCCGCAATGCACAGCATATTAGGTGCTTTTGGCATGTAAATCTCATTAATAACTATGTAATAACTATGTAATAACTATGTATAACTATGTCTACCATGTATCATTGTACCATGTCTCAATAAAGTATTATTATTATTATTATTATTGTACAGCAATAAAGGAATGGAACAGACTGCCTGCACATGTCAAAGCCAGTCATAACATGAACCAGTTAAAGAAGAACCATAAGGTGGCTGATGAATGTAGCCACAGAAAGGGAGGAGAATGATTTTTTATTTTTTTAGTTAACACATGTAATCTTACCTTATTCGTAGTATATCTCCTTTATAGTATAATAATAAGACATTACCTCCTTTATAGAATAATAATATGATATTATCTCCTTTATATTATAACAATAAGGTAAAAGGACCCCAATGGTCTGACTTTTTTGGGTTATCCAAGGTTCTTTATATATATGCTGCTATGTATGATGATCTATGTAACTGTATTTGTTAACCTAAATAAACTTACTTAATGTTTTCACCCTTGCTGGAAATCGAACCTGGACGCTTGACGTGTGAAGCGAGAGCTTTGCTTACCAGCTTTTATGAGCGAAACATATACTAATAAAAGTTTCCACATGTGTGTAATTTAAGTATGTGTCGATGTCATACCGTGTTTCAGTGAAACATTGGTTGTCATACCGTGTTTCAGTGAAACATTGGATGTCATACCGTGTTTCAGTGAAACATTGGATGTCATACCGTGTTTCAGTGAAACATTGGATGTCATACCGTGTTTCAGTGAAACATTGGATGTCATACCGTGTTTCAGTGAAACATTGGATGCCATACCGTGTTTCAGTGAAACATTGGATGTCATACCGTGTTTTAGTGAAACACTGGATGTCATACCGTGTTTCAGTGAAACATTGGATGTCATACCGTGTTTCAGTGAAACATTGGATGTCATACCGTGTTTCAGTGAAACATTGGATGTCATACCGTGTTTCAGTGAAACATTGGATGTCATATCGTGTTTCAGTGAAACATTGGATGTCATACCGCGTTTCAGTGAAACATTGGATGTCATACCGTGTTTAAGTGAAACATTGGATGTCATACCGTGTTTCAGTGAAACATTGGATGTCATACCGTGTTTTAGTGAAACACTGGATGTCATACCGTGTTTCAGTGAAACATTGGATGTCATACCGTGTTTCAGTGAAACATTGGATGTCATATCGTGTTTCAGTGAAACATTGGATGTCATACCGCGTTTCAGTGAAACATTGGATGTCATACCGTGTTTCAGTGAAACATTGGATGTCATACCGTGTTTCAGTGAAATATTGGATGTCATACCGTGTTTCAGTGAAACATTGGATGTCATACCGTGTTTCAGTGAAACATTGGATGTCATACCGTGTTTCAGTGAAACATTGGATGTCATACCGTGTTTCAGTGAAACATTGGATGTCATATCGTGTTTCAGTGAAACACAATAGGGGGGAGAGAGCACAACTTTGTAGTACCCACAGTCAGTGGCCAGGCTTCAAACACCTTTTATTGTACAGCAATAAAGGAATGGAACAGACTGCCTGCACATGTCAAAGCCAGTCATAGCATGAACCAGTTCAAGAAGAGAGCCAAAAGGTACCTAATGAATGTAGCGACAGAAAGGGAGTTAGTTTGATAAGGGAGGAGAATGATTTTTTTATTTTTTTAGCTAACACACATGTACATGTATATGTAAATAACTCTTTTTACCTTATTCCTAGTATACATATATCCTTTATAATATAATGACATATATATCCTACAATGTAAAAATTAAGGTATAAAAAGGACCCCAATGGAAATAAGTCACTGTCTGACTTTTTTGGGTTATCCTAGGTTCTCTACACATATGCTGCTATGTATGATAATGTATGTAAATGTATTTGTGTATACCTGAATAAACTTACTAAGTGCGCCAGCTGAGCCTCACGTGTCCAACCCCCCAGGCCTACCCCCCCAGGCCTACAATACCATCATCATTACTGAAACACGCAACAACAAATAATCCCCATTCACTCTATTGGTAATGGAAACGTCTGCTGTCACATCGTGTCCCGTAGCTCACACGTCGCTACGTTTCTGAGGAGAGCGAAACGTGAAGGGTGCGAGGGGCGAGCAGTGTGACTGCTGCTGCTGCTGCTGCTGCTGATCACGACACTTACCTGCTGCTGACACAACATTTACATTATTATCTAGCATGCGGGTGGCAGTATGACACTCCATTACTGGTTATGTGTTGCCTGGCTCACCTTGGCACTGGCAGGTGCCAGGGTGATGGCTCTCAGCGGTAAGTTAATGCTGCAACACCTTCACAGTAGGCCTTCCTGATGCAACATTGTTATCATTAATGCAACGGTCATTGTTATCAATCCTGCAGCAATCATCAATCCTGCAAATCATAAATCCTGCAACATTGTTATCATTCCTGCAACAGTCATAAATCCTGCAACATTATCATTCCTGCAATTCATAAATCCTGCAACATTGTTATCATTCCTGCAACAGTCATTGTTATCAATCCTGCAACAGTCATTGTTATCAATCCTGCAACAGTCATTGTTATCAATCCTGCAACAGTCATTGTTATCAATCCTGCAACAGTCATTGTTATCAATCCTGCAACAGTCATTGTTATCAATCCTGCAACAGTCATTGTTATCAATCCTGCAACAGTCATTGTTATCAATCCTGCAACGATCAGTTATCAATCCTGCAACGATCAGTTATCAATCCTGCAACAATCATTGTTAGCAATCCTGCAACAGTCATTGTCATCAGTCCTGCAACCATTATTGTTATCAGCTCTGCAACAATCTGTTATCAATCCTGCAGTAATCATTGTTATCAATCATGTAACAATAATTGTTATCAGTCCTGCAACAAACATTGTTATCAATTATGCAACAGTATCAGTCCTGCAACAGTCATTGTTATCAGTCCTGCAACAGTCATTGTTATCAATCCTGCAACAATCATTGTTATCAAGTTGACACTTGTCTTCAAGGTTAAATTTATTGTCTAAGTGACACTTAATATGGTGATTGGTAAATATGGCAGTTAAAAATGGCACTTATAAAAATGTTAGGTAAAAAGTAGGAAAAAAAAAAGGATTAATTGAAAAGCCAGGGGAAAAAGACATTTTTTAGTACACTAAAGAAATGGATTTATAATGGTTATGCTAAAATTAGATTTAGACTTTGTTTCAAATTACTGCATATATGAAATACTGTATATATATACAATTATCAGATAGCCCATAGCATGCACAGCACTTCAGGCAACATTATAACTTTATACACCTACTCATACAGGCAGGGATAGTCAGGTCCTGGCACCACCTCTCCTCTAGCAGCTACTGGGTTAAATAGGTCATCCTAGGTAATTTACACTATGTATAAACTTACTCCAAGCTTTGTGAACCTTGTCTTACATATTCTTTAATATATGTTAATATATGTTAATATATGTTAATATATGTTAATATATGTTAGTGTAAGCATCTTATCAGGCTAAGTTAGATAATTTATTTATATTAAGCAGAATATGAATATTGAGTGTTGTTTTGACCTTAAGATACCTTCAAAGAAGGAATCTGTTGTGAGGTAGGGACACTACATGCATCGGTTACAATCACTTAAATATTTTATTCATGAATGATTTGACTCTTTTATACCATACTTTGAAATTGGGTCTTTAAAAATAGACCTGTACTTTACAGTATACTATGCAGTAATATTTTTTTTTACTTTCAGATGAAAATCTTGTACTAAATAATTCTGGCCCTGTCGTCCTTGATACGCCTATATGGTTCTCTGCTGAACTAATAGATTATGAGGAAGGAGAAGAATTGGAATGGGAATGGTCAGATGATCTCTTTTATGGAACCAGTGTGAGTATTTACAGAGTGTAGAATTTTTTTAAATGAGTGTTTCATTATTTTGTTAAGCAACATAACATTCTGGCCTGCTTGGATATACTATTCAGAAATTTTCGTTCCTTACAGCAGTACCATACCGTATTAGTGTACGTATTTTTTTTTTTTTCAACAAGTCTGCCGTCTCTCACCGAGGCAGGGTGACCCAAAAAGAAAGAAAATCCCCAAAAAGAAAATACTTTCATCATCATTCAACACTTTCACCTCACCCACACATAGTCACTGTCTTTGCAGAGGCGCTCAGATACGACAGTTTAGAATAGTCCCTCCAAACTGTCAATATCCCAGACCCCTCCTTTAAAGTGCAGGCATTGTACTTCCCATTTCCAGGGAAATCATTATACTTTGATCCATTCTCTCTAAATGACCAAACCATCTCAACAACCCCTCTTCAGCTCTCTGACTAATACTTTTAGTAACTCCACACCTCCTCCTAATTTCCACACTCAGAATACTCTGCATAATATTTACACCACACATTGCTCTTAGACAGGACATCTCCACTGCCTCCAGCTGCCTCCTTGCTGCAGCATTTACAACCCAAGCTTCACACCCATATAAGAGTGTTGGTACCACTATACTTTCATACATTCCCTTCTTTGCCTCCATAGATAACGTTTTTTGTCTCCACAGATACCTCAACGCACCACTCACCTCTTTTTCTTCATCAATTCTATGGTTAACCTCATCCTTCATAAACCCATCCGCTCTCAAGTCAACTCCCAAATATCTGAAAACATTCACTTCTTCCATACTCTCTCTCTCGAATGTGATATAAAAATTTTCTTTATCTAAATCGTTTGATACCCTCATCACCTTACCCTTATCTATGTTCACTTTCAACTTTCTACCTTTACACACCCTCCCAAACTCGTCCCCTAATTTTTGCAACTTTTCTTTGGAATCTCCCATAAGCACAGTATCATCAGCAAAATGTAACTGTGTCAACTCCCATTTTGTACTTGATTTCACATAATTTAATCCCACTCCTCTCCCCAACACCCTAGCATTTACTTCTTTTACAACCCCATCTATAAATATATTAAACAACCATGGTGACATCACATCCCTGTCTAAGACCTACTTTTACCGGGAAGCAATCTCACTCTCCTACACACCCTAACCTGAGCCTCACTATCCTCATAAAAACTCTTTACAGCATTTAGTAATTTACTACCTATTCCATACACTTGCAACATCTGCCACATTGCTCCCCTATCCACTCAATCATATGCTTTTTCTAAATTCATAAATGCAATGAAAACTTCCCTTTCTTCTTTCAACAAATCGGCCATATCCTACCGAAGCAGGGTGGCCCAAAAAGAAAAACAAAAGTTTCTCTTTAACTTTAGTAATGTATACAGGAGAAAGGGTTACTAGCCCCTTGCTCCCGGCATTTTAGTCGACTCTTACGACACGCATGGCTTACGGAGGAAGAATTCTGTTCCACTTCCCAATGGAGAGAAAACTTCCCTACCTTTATCTAAATACTGTTCCCATATATGCTTCAATGTAAACACTTGATCTACACATCCCCTACCCACTCTAAAACCTCCTTGCTCATCTGCAATCCTTCTCTCTGTCTTACCTCTAATTCTTTCAATAATAACTCTACCATACACTTTACCTGGTATACTCAGTAAACTTCTTCTATAATTTTTACAATCTCTTTTGTCACACTTCCCTTTATATAAAGGAACTATACACGCTCTCTGCCAATCCTTAGGTACCTTCCCATGTTTCATACATTTATTAAACAAAAATACCAACCACTCCAACACAATATCCTCCCCTGCTTTTAACATTTCTGTCATGATCCTGTCAGTTCCAGCTGCTTTACCCCCTTTCATTCTACGTAATGCCTCACGCACCTTCTCCACACTCACATCCTGCTCTTCTTCACTCCTAAAAGATGTTATACCTCCCTCACCAGTGCATGAAATTACTGCCTCCCTTTCTTCGTCGACATTTAAAAGTTCCTCAAAATATTCCTGCTATCTACCCAATACCTCCAGCTCCCCATCTACTAACTCCCCTACTCTGTTTTTAACTTACAAATCCATTCGTTCCCTAGGCTTTCTTAACTTGTTTATCTCCACAACTTTTTCTTATTTTCAGCAAAATTTCTTGACAGTGCCTCTCCCACTCTTTCATCTGCTCTCCTTTTGCACTCTCTTACCACTCTCTTCATCTTTCTTTTACTCTCCATATACAGTGGAACCCCGAGTTTCGAACATTCTTCATTCCAGAATGCTGTTCAAGTGCTGTTACCAAACGAATTTATTCCCATAAGGAATATTTAGCACCCTTCTGGCAAGACAGTGATGGAGTGAATGATGATGAAAGTTTTTCTTTTTCGGGCCACCCTGCCTTGGTGGGAATCGGCCGATGTGTTAATAAAAAAATAAAAAAATAAAGGAATATTGTAAATTAGATTAGTCCGTTTCAGACCCCCAAAAATACACTTATAAAAGCACTTACAATAATAAACTTACATAAGAGGGCGAGTTGGGAGTGTTTGAAACTCGGGGTACCACTGTACTCTGCTCTTCTTACAACACTTCTGTTTTGTAAAACCTCTCATAAGCTACCTTTTTCTTTTTTATCACACCCTTTACTTCATCATTCCACCAATCACTCCTCTTTCCTCCTGCACCCACCCTCCTATAGCCACAAACTTCTGCCCTGCATTCCAATACTGCATTTTTAAAACTATCCCAACCCTCTTCAACCCCCCAACTACTCATACTTGCATTAGCCCACCTTTCTGCCAATAGTTGCTTATATCTCACCCTAACTTCCTCCTCCCTTAGTTTATACACTTTCACCTCTCTCTTACTTAATGTTGCCATTTTCCTTATGTCCCATCTACCTCTTACTCTAACTGTAGCTACAACTTAATAATGATCCGATATATCCATTGCCCCTCTATATACATGTACAGTGGACCCTCGGTTAACGAAATTAATCCGGTCCAGGAGCTATTACTTAATCTGAATCTTTCGTTATCTGAAACCTTATTTCCCATAAGAAATAATGTAAATACAATTAATTCGTTCCACAAAAAAATAATCACTCAAAATAAAAAAAAATAACATAACATTTACTTACCTTTATTGAAGAGACTTGCAGGCATCTGGAAGATATAGATGATGATTGGAGCAGGGTGTTAGTGGTTGGAAGGGAATCCCTCCAAAAGGACTTCAGGTAACAAGTCCCTCTCTGGGGTTACTTCCCTTCTTGGTCTTTTAATGCCACTAGGACCAGCTTGAGAGTCACTAGACCCCTGCCTGGTAAAGTAACTGTCCACAGTCCTCTGTTTCTGGCGACTCTTCAACACTTTTCTGAAGTACAACATGGCTCTGTCACTGAAGTGGTTGCACAGAAGGCTCATTTTAGCTTGCTCAGGGTGGTATCTTTCAACAAATGTCTGCAACTCATTCCACTTTGTACACATCTCCTTAAGCACTGAAGAAGGCACCTCCTTATCTCTCTCTCTCTCTCCTCCTTTGAAGCAATAACCTCAGCAGTGGTCTGTTGCTGTTCCAGATGAAGCTCTTGCAGCTCTTCAGTTGTTAGCTCTACCCTGTGCTCCTCCACCAACTTTTCCACATCCTCACCACTCACCTCCAACCCCAGGCTGTTCCCCAATTCCACAATATCTTCCACAACATGTTCCACAGCAGGCACAGGGTCGTCAGGGTCAGCCTCAAATCCTTCAAAATTCCTCTCTTGGACACAATCCAGCCACAGTGGTCTCCAAGCAGAGTTCAGAGTCCTGGAAGTCACTTCCTCCCAAGCCTTACCTATAAGGCCTATGCAATGCACGATATTGAGGTGTTCTTTCCAGAACTCTCTTAGGGTCAATTCAGAGTCATTGGTCATATTAAAGCACCTCTGAAACAGTGCTTTGGTGTACAGTTTCTTGAAGTTGGAAATGACCTGCTGGTCCATGGGCTGGAGGAGAGGAGTGGTGTTAGGAGGCAAGAACTTCACTCTGATGAAATTTATGTTGTCAGGCAACAACTCTTGCAAGTTGTGAGGATGAGCAGGAGCATTGTCCAGTAGCAGGAGGCACTTGAGTGGCAATTTCTTTTCCAGGAGGTATTTCTTCACACTAGGGCCAAACACTCCAGTCATCCATTCCTTGAAAATCTCCGTAGTGACCCATGCCTTGGTGTTAGCTTTCCAATGCACACACAGTTTATTCTTGTCAACACTGTGTTTCCTGAAGGGTCTGGGATTTTCTGCGTGATGCACCAGTAAAGGCTTCACTTTAAAATCACCACTGGCATTGGCACACATCATAAGAGTTAGCCTGTCTTTCATAGGCTTGTGTCCTGGCTGTGCCTTTTCCTCCTGAGTAATGTAGGTCCTGTTGGGCATTTTTTTCCAAAACAGGCCTGTTTCATCACAATTAAACACTTGTTGGGGGAGGAATTGTTCAGCCTCTACGAACCCCTTGAATTCGTGCACAAATTTTTCAGCTGCACGTTTGTCTGAGCTGGCTGCCTCACCATGCCTCACTACATTGTGTATGCCACTACATTTCTTAAACTTCTCAAACCAGCCTTTGCTGGCTTTAAAATCACTCTCCTCACCACTGGTTGCAGGCATTGTCTTCACAAGATCTGCGTGCAACTTCCTTGCCTTTTCCCAAATTATCGCCATAGAAATACTATCACCCGCTCTCTGTTTTTCATGGATCCACACCAACAACAACAACTCAACCTCATCCACTGTTTTCGATCTTTGTTTCGTTAACAAATTAACCCCTTTTGCAACATTAGCTTCCTTGATCTCATTTCTCTGCCAGGATAGTGCCGATAGTAGATGGAGTTTTCTTGTACATCCTGGCAAGATCACTCAGACGTACACCACTCTCATATTTTTCTATGATTTCCTTCTTCAGTTCGATGGTGTTCCTCACTCTCTTTACCACAGGGGTGCCACTAGGAAGCTTCTTTGGACCCATGGTGACTTATTTCACAGTGGCAATAACTAAACCACCAAAAAAGACACCAAATATATTGGGAATCTTTGAAAGAGCGCGCTAGGTAATGTTCTCTCAATGGTAAACAACGCTTCACTGGCGTCCTGCGCTTGCGCGGAGCAGGCGGACACGTCTAATACCTTTCGGTAACCGAGGAATTTTTCGCTAACCGATTACGAAAAAAGCTTTCGGTTTCCGAAGCTTTCGTTAACGGGACCTTTCGTTAACCGAGGGTCCACTGTACATCCTGAAGCCTACCCATCAACCTTTTAACCACCAATACATAATCTAATAAACAACTTTCATTACGTGCTATATCATACCTTGTATACTTCATATCTGTTACAAAAGACACAGTCAGTATATTTTTCCTGTGTTAAATATAGATGGGGAAGACTATATCCTATAAGGAAGAACCAAAAACAATACTTTGATGCAGAGTACAAATAAGACAGGTCCAAGTACACATCCTAGGAGTAGCTCATTGTTTTGGGCAAAGTCAGAAGAAAAGCTTATACGTATTAACCTGAATGCAAAAGTGTCTATCCATTCTTGTTCATTGGTAACTTAGTTTGAATGTGTAGTGTTTGTAATGCATGTGTGGAATTATGTTACTTTCTCTTACAAATGATGGCTCTTTTCAGCAATATATCAATGAAGGTAAAGCCTACTGGAATATTACTTATGATTCTGACACATATTTGTGGTATACGGGGCAACGCACTGTTGAGCTCATAGTCAAGAAACGTTGGTTCAAGTTCTGGGTCAGGAGAGCTGAAGCAAAGACAACTTTTCAACTAACAGGTATAGTTGTGACAGTTTGTATATGTACTATACTTTACGAAGATGTATTACAGTACTTCATTGCAATATATATATCCTTTTTTTCAATGCACCAGCCGTATCCCACCAAGGCAGGGTGGCACAAAAAAGAAAAACAAAAGTTTTATTTAGGTTATGTTGACAATATCATTTTCTTTCATTGTTAATGCAAAGTCTGGCATTGATGGTGTGTATTTCCACATCTTATTTGTGTCACTTCTATAATATTTTTTTCTTATTCGTTTTTTTAGTAAATGTGTACAGGAGAAGGGGTTACTAGCCCATTGCTCCCGGCATTTTAGTCGCCTTATATGACACGCATGGCTTACGGAGGAAGAATTCTTTTCCACTTCCCCATGGACAATAGAGGAAATAAAGAAGAACAAGAACTATTAAGAAAAAGAAGAAAAACATAGATGTGTTTATGTATATATATGCATGTGCATGCCTGTGTAGTGTAACCTACTTGTAAGTAGAAGTAGCTAGATATACCTGTTATCCAGCGTGTTTATGAGACAGAAAAAAGACACCAGCAATCCTACCATCATGTAAAACAGTTTCAGGTTTCTGTTTCACAGTCACCTGGCAGGACGGTAGTACCTCCCTGGGTGGTTGCTGTCTACCAACCTACTACCTACCTGAAGGAGGGGTGTTAATGTTGCAGTTTTATAACTGTAGTGTAAAGCACCCCTCTGGCAAGACAGTAATGGCTAAAGTTTTTCTTTTTCGGGCCACCCTGCCTTGGTGGGAATCGGCCAATGTGTTAATAAAATAATAAAAAATTCTATAATATATTGACAGACTATTTATTGGCCATTTCATCCTTGTAGGTTAGTCAGTATATTTATAGTTGAAGACCCTCATTACAATGATTTCTGTTTTATTTGCAGAAATTTTTCAATAATAGTTTATAATAGCATTACATTACTTATGAGGCCTGGTCACAGACCGGGCCGCAGGGGCGTTGACCCCTGGAATTCTCTCCAGGTAAACTCCAGGTAAACTTAACTTCTTTATCTTCATGTCAGATTCCTCTCTTTCACATGTCTTGTTAAAGTATGGATTATATACAGTAAAACCCCCATATCTGCAGAATTGGTTTCTGCAGTTTCAGTTATCCGCAGTTTTCCGCGGCCTGAAAATATTAACCTAGATGAAAAGGGGCTAATATATAACATGGTGAAAATGTGTGATGGGCTTATTGAAGGGCTAGAGCAGCATGCATTTATAACAGAACAAGAAATCGTGTCGGTGTATAAAATCAGAGAGAGGCTGCTGTGACAAAAACCATTGTTATTGAGGCAGATAGACACTGGAAGAAACATTAAAAAAGCCATCCAGCACAGTGCTTCCTCATCCCTAGAACATCCACTTCCAGGTCCCTCAACTGCTTCTGATGTTCCTCCTCAAAGTTATGTTATCAATGATGTACTCTCTCGTTCAAGTGTCTCAGACCTGGCATAGTTGTATTGTCTGGGCCTGCTTTTATCTTCTTTTTCTAAGCAGTGATCATGTTTTTTTTTTGATACAGTACAGTGGTACCTCTACTTACGAGCAGCTCCCAACTCGAACAATTATGTAAGTGTATTTTTGTAGGTGCTTTTGTAAGTGTATTTTTTGGGTGTCTGAAATGGATTAATCTAATTTTCATTATTTCTTATGGGAAAGAATTCCTTCGGTATCGGCACTTGAATAGCCATCTGGAACGAATTTTGCTCGTAACTCGAGGTACCACTGTACAGTGGTACCCCGACTTACGATATTTTTTCATTCAAGAATGCTGTTCAAGTGCCATTACCAAACAAATTTATCCCCATAAGGAATGATGTAAAATAGACTAGTCCTTTTAGACCCACAAAATTACACTTACAAAAGCATTTAAAAAAATAAACTTACATAAAAGGGTGAGTTTGGGGACCATCGTAAGTCGGGGTACCACTGTACTGTGTTTAGACTTGGGTCCCATCCCTAAGCTGTCCTGTTTTATAGATGCAAACATTAAACAAGAAAATAACCATGCCACATATAAACTAAATAATGTAGATCTTAATATTACTGATTGCAAAAAGGATTTGGGAGTTCTGGTTAGCAGTAATCTAAAACCAAGACAACAGTGCATAAGTGTTCGCAATAAAGCGAACAGAACCCTTGGCTTTAAATATCAAGGAGCATAAATAATAGGAAACCTCAGGTTGTTCTTCAACTCGATGTATCTCTTTGGTTAGGCCTCATTTAGATTATGTTGCACAGTTCTGGTCACCGTATTTCAGAATGGATATTAATGCACTGGAAAACTTATAAAGAAGGATGACAAAGTTGATCCCATGTATCAGAAATCTTCCCTATGAGGATAGACTGAGGGCCCTGAATCTGCACTCTCTAGAAAGACATAGAATTAGGGAAGCTTGGACTTCCAGCAAGCATGTGTGATAGATAGGAGCGAATGGAGACAAATGGTTTTTAGGACTTGACGTGCTGTTGGAGTGTGAGCAAGGTAACATTTATAAAGGGATTCAGGGAAACCGGCAGGCCGGACTTGAGTCCTGGAGATGGGAAATGCAGTGTCTGCACTCTGAAGGGGGGTGGGGTGTTATGTTGCAGTTTTATAACTGGAGTGTAAGCCCACCTCTGGCAAGACAGTGATGGAGTAAATAATAATGTGCCTCAAACAGCTCTCCTTTCTCTGTATCATTCACTCATCTACCCTTATCTTACCTATGGAATTTGTGCATGGGGATCAACAACATTAAATCACCTTAGACCACTCATAACCCAACAAAAGGTTGCAGTCAGAATGATAACAAATTCCCACTCTAGACAGCACACTCCACTAATATTCAAAAGTCTAAAACTACTCACCGTAAAGAACATTCACAGTTATTCTTGTGCCTACTACATACATAGAACTCTACACTCAAATATAAACCCTCCACTCAAAATTCTCCTTACCAACTTTAACAGGACCCATGACCATAACACAAGACACAGATCACTTTTTGATATACCCCTAGTCCATATCACCCTGTGTAAAAACTCTATTCACATAAAGGGCCCCAAAATCTGGAATTCATTACCAGAAAATATTAAAACAACCTGGCCTGAACATCAATTTAAGACCCTTCTCAAAAACCACCTACTCACCCTAAACTAAATAGAGTGGTACCTCGAGTTACGATATTTTTTCGTTCGAGAATGCTGTTCAAGTGCCATTACCAAACGAATTTATCCCCATAAGCAATAATGTAAAATAGACTAGTCCTTTTACACCCCCAAAAATATACTTACAAAAGCATTTAAAAAAATACTTACATAAAAGGGCGATTTTGGGGACCATCGTAACTCGAGGTACCACTGTACTCGTACTGTAAACTACAGTGGACACCCCGGTTAACGGCCATAATTTGTTCCAGAATGCTGTTCAAGTGCCGTTACCGAACGAATTTATTAACATAAGGACCCCGAAACATACACTTACAAAAGCACTTACAAAAATACACTTACATAATTGTAAGTGTTTGGAGCAGGCCGTTAACCGGGGGTCCACTGTACTATCAACAATGCTCAGTGTTATTTTACCCATAATATAATTGCAATATTTACTATTGATTTAACCATCTTACAAAACACTTTGTCAAAATGTAAAATCCTCAGAATGTAATTTGAGTAAACTTATTATCTGCTATAAACATAAGCTATGTTTAACCCTTTGACTTCTTTTGGTCGTATGTATACGTCTTACGAGCCACTGTTTCCGACGTATTAATACGCATAAATTCTAGCGGCCTCAAATCAACCAGGAGAAAGCTGGTAGACCCACATGTGAGAGAATGGGTCTGTGTAGTCAGTGTGCGCAGTATAAAAAAAATCAGGCAGTCAGTGGTGCATTGTGGGAACGCCATTTCAGTAGTCCTTGTTAATCATGCCTAACGGTAAGAATTATCTGACTCCTTGGCGCATCTGGGACTCTTCTCTTTCTCAGTGATAGCTCTAACACAGATGGAAGTGTCTCTGAAGATAAATTTCATGGTTTTGAGGAGTTTGTGACCGAAGGCAATGCCCAGGATACCAGAAGGAAGGAAGGAAGAAAGAAAGAAAATAAGAAAGGAAAGAAGAGATGAAAGGAAGGAAGGAAAGAAGAGATGAAAGGAAGGAAGGAAGGAAAGAAGAGATGAAAGGAAGGAAGGAAGGAAAGAAGAGATGAAAGGAAGGTAGGAAGGAAAGAAGAGATGAAGGAAGGAACAAAAGAAGTAAGAAAGGAAGGAAGGAAGAAAGAGAGAAAGGAAGGAAGGAAGGAATGAATGAAGACAGGAAGCTAGGAAGAAATGTTGTGGGGGAGAAGACATGCTACCTCATTTGTGTTGACAGGTTGACAGGCAGTGAGGGTGGTGAGTAATGGTATAATATGTCATTTTGACAGCTGCCTTACCCTGACTCAGCAAATTTAGATGTCCACACACACACACACACACACACACACACACTAACACACACACACACGGGCGGGGCCAGGAGCTGAGTCTCGACCCCTGCAACCACAATTAGGTGAGTACACACACACACACACCTGTGTCACTGACGTGTATAGTATGCAAAGTCATGGAGGAGATCATCAGGAGGAGAGTGGTGGAGCACCTAGAAAGACACAATCTTATAAACGACAACCAGCACGGTTTCAGGGAAGGAAAATCCTGTGTCACAAACCTACTGGAGTTTTATGACAAGGTAACAGAAGTAAGACACGAGAGAGAGGGGTGGATAGACTGCATTTTCTTGGACTGCAGGAAGGCATTCGACACAGTTCCTCACAAGAGGTTAATGCAAAAGCTAGAGGATCAAGCACACATAACAGGAAAGGCACTGCAATGGATCAGAGAATATCTGACAGGGAGGCAACAACGAGTCATGGTACGTGACGAGGTGTCAGAGTGGGCACCTGTGACGAGTGGGGTTCCACAAGGGTCAGTCCTAGGACCTGTACTGTTTTTGGTATATGTGAATGACATAACGGAAGGGATAGACTCAGAAGTGTCCCTGTTTGCAGATGATGTGAAGTTAATGAGAAGAATTAAATCAGTTGAGGATCAGGTAGGACTACAAAGAGACGTAGACAGGCTACAAGCCTGGTCCAGTAAATGGCTCCTTGAATTTAACCCTGTCAAATATAAAGTCATGAAGATCAGGGAAGGGCAAAGAAGACCGCAGACAGAGTATAATCTAGGTGGCCAAAGACTGCAAACCTCACTCAAGGAAAAAGATCTTGGGGTGAGTATAATACCGAGCACATCTCCTGAGGCACACATCAATCAGATAACTGCTGCAGCATACGGGCGGCTGGCAAACCTAAGAATAGCGTTCCAATACCTCACTAAGGAATCGTTCAAGACTCTGTACACCATATACGTCAGGCCCATACTGGAGTATGCAGCACCAGTTTGGAACCCACACCTGGTCAAGCACGTCAGGAAATTAGAGAAAGTGCAGAGGTTTGCAACAAAACTAGTCCCAGAGCTAAGGGGATTGTCCTACGAAGAAAGGTTAAGGGAAATCGGCCTGACGACACTAGAGGACAGGAGGGTTAGGGGAGACATGATAACGACATAAAATACTGCGAGGAATAGATAAGGTGGACAGAGACAAGATGTTCCAGAGAGGGGACACAGAAACAAGGGGTCACAGTTGGAAGTTGAAGACTCCTATGAGTCAAAGGGATGTTAGGAAGTATTTCTTCAGTCATAGAGTTGTCAGGAATTGGAATAGCCTAAAAAGTGACGTAGTGGAGGTAGGAACCATACATAGTTTTAAGACGAGGTTTGATAAAGCTCATGGAGCAGGGAGAGAGATGACCTAGTAGCAATCAGTGAAGAGGTGGGGCCAGGAGCTATGAATCGACCCCTGCAACCACAAATAGGTGAGTACACACACACACAGCTTGGAGCTTTGAAGTGCTAATATAGTTGATGGAAAGTGTCCAGTAGTAGGGTGGTAGACAGCAACCGCTCAGGGAGGTACTACCGTCTTGCCAAATGAGTGTAAAACGGAAG
Source organism: Cherax destructor (assembly GCA_009830355.1). Lineage (NCBI taxonomy): Eukaryota > Metazoa > Arthropoda > Malacostraca > Decapoda > Parastacidae > Cherax > Cherax destructor. Next base: position 105,262 of record WNWK01004953.1, read on the forward strand.
CCTGTAATTGTTTTACATGATAGTAGGATTGCTGGTGTCTTTTTTCTGTCTCATAAACATGCAAGATTTCAGGCATGTCTTGTTACTTCTACTTACACTTAGGTCACATTACACATTCATGTACAAGCATATATATACACACCCCTCTGGGTTTTCTTCTATTTTCTTACTAGTTCTTGTTCTTATTTCCTCTTATCTCCATGGGGAAGTGGAACAGAATTCTTCCTCCGTAAGCCATGCGTGTCGTAAGAGTCGACTAAAATGCCGGGAGCAAGGGGCTAGTAACCCCTTCTCCTGTATACATTACTAAAGTTAAAAAGAGAAACTTTTGTTTTTCTCTTTGGGCCACCCCGCCTTGGTGGGAAGCGGCCGATTTGTTGAAAGAAGAAGAAGAATATATATTATATACATATATATTATATACATATATATTATATACATATTAGAGGTAAGACAGAGAGTAGGATTGCAGATGGGCAAGGAGGCTTTAGAGTGGGTAGGGGATGTGTAGATCAAGTGTTTACAGTGAAGCATATATGTGAACAGTATTTAGATAAAGGTAGAGAAGTTTTCATTGCATTTATGGATTTAGAAAAAGCATATGATAGAGTGGATAGGGGAGCAATGTGGCAAATGATGCAAGTGTATGGAATAGGTAGTAAGTTATTGAAGGCTGTAAAGAGTTTTTATGAGGATAGTGAGGCTCAGGTTAGGGTGTGTAGGAGAGAGGGAGATTACTTCCCGGTAAAAGTAGGTCTTAGACAGGGATGTGTAATGTCACCATGGTTGTTTAATATATTTATAGATGGGGTTGTAAAAGAAGTAAATGCTAGGGTGTTGGGGAGAGGGGTGGGATTAAATTATGGAGAATTAAATGCAAAATGGAAGTTGACACAGTTACTTTTTGCTGATGATACTGTGCTTATGGGAGATTCTAAAGAAAAGTTGCAAAGGTTAGTGGACGAGTTTGGGAGAGTGTGTAAAGGTAGAAAGTTAAAAAAGTGAACATAGATAAGAGTAAGGTGATGAGGGTATCAAATGATTTAAATAAAGAAAAATTTGATATCACATTGGAGAGAGTGATTATGGAAGAAGTAAATGTTTTCAGATATTTGGGAGTTGACGTGTCAGCGGATGGGTTTATGAAGGATGAGGTTAACCATAGAATTGATGAAGGAAAAAAGGTGAGTGGTGCGTTGAGGTATCTGTGGAGACAAAAAACATTATCCATGGAAGCAAAGAAGGGAATGTACGAAAGTTTAGTGGTACCAACACTGTTATATGGGTGTGAAGCATGGGTTGCAAATGCTGCAGCGAGGAGGAGGCTGGAGGCAGTGGAGATGTCCTGTCTAAGGGCAATGTGTGGTGTAAATATTATGCAGAAAATTCGGAATGTGGAAATTAGGAAAAGGTGTGGAGTTACTAAAAGTATTTGTCAGAGGGCTGAAGAGGGGTTGTCGAGGTGGTTTGGTCATTTAGAGAGAATGGATCAAAGTAGAATGACTTGGAGAGCGTATAAATCTGTAGGGGAAGGAAGGCGGGGTAGGGGTCGGCCTAGAAAAGGTTGGAGGGAAGGGGTAAAGGAGGTTTTGTGGGCGAAGGGCTTGGACTTCCAGCAAGCATGTGTGAGCATGTTAGATAGGAGTGAATGGAGACGAATGGTTTTTGGGACATGACGATCTGTTGGAGTGTGAGCAGGGTAACGTTTTGTGAAGGGATTCAGGGAAACCAGTTAATTGATTTAGTTGGACTTGAGTCCTGGAAATGGGAATTACAATGCCTGCACTTTAAAGGAGGGGTCTGGGATAGTGACAGCTGGGAGGGACTATTCTCAGCTGTCGTATCTGAGCTCCTCTGCAAAGACAGTGATTATGTATGTGTGTGGTGAAAGTGTTGAATGATGATGAAAGTATTTTCTTTTTGGGGATTTTCTTTCTTTTTGGGTCACCCTGCCTCGGTGGGAGACGGCCGACTTGTTGAAAAAAAAAAAATATTATAGAACAATAGTAATAAATTTTTTTTTTTATTGTTGGTTGGTGTAAATAAGTTTTGTAAACAATATAATGATACTAATGTTTGTGCGATTATTGTGTTGCATACGAGTGTATATATATACATTGCACCTTTGGTCTCACAGGCCACATAAGTTATGTAAAAAAATAAAATAGTGAAAAAAACAAGAAACCTACGAAAGGAAGTAAACCAAAGTTTACCTTGTCATACACGGCTCATTTTTTGCCAACTTTACGCCTCTATATCTCCGTAAGTACTGATCGCAAATTTTTTTGGGGGATTTAAACAATCAGAAAAATAATCTTAACATTTTGATAAGAATTTTTTTTTTTTTTTTTCGAATATTTTGCAACAACAGAAGACACCTCAGGATTTGGGGTTGCGACAGTCAAAGGGTTAATTATAACAAAATTATCAATTTCTCTAGTTTTAAGTAGTCTATAAGTCGTGATTAAGTCTGCCCATAATGCCATGGCATGATAGTGGCTCTTTGCACTTCAATTCTATATTGTAATTACAAAATCTCGATGTAAACTTGCAATGAAATAAAATATTATTATTATTTTTTGGGCCACCCTGCCTTGGTGGGAGATAGCCGATGTGTTAATAAAAAAAAATATGATTGAGGTGTATAAATGGAAAAAAGGAATAAATAAAGGGAATGTAAATAGCGTGCTAAAAATATCTAGCCAAGACACGACTCGAAGCAATGGTTTTAAGTTGGAAAAATTCAGATTCAGAAAGGATATAGGAAAGCACTGGTTTGGTAATAGAGTTGTGGATGAGTGGAACAAACTCCCGAGTACCATCATAGAAGGTAAGACGTGTAGTTTTAAAAATAGGTTGGATAAATACACGAGTGGGTGTGAGTGGATGTGAGTTGAACCTGACTAGCTTGTGCTAAAAGGTCTGATGCTGTGCTCCTTAATGGATGTGATCTGACCTGACTAGGTGGATCATTGGTTTAAGCCGGGAGGTGACATGGACCTGCCTCGCATAGGCCAGTAGGCCTGCTGCAGTGTTCCTTCTTTCTTATGTTCTTATTACCTCTACATGCACTTGGAATGACCATGGTGAATATATATTTGCTAAATTTACAATTACAATTGGAACAGTTTACACGTTACCTCGTATAAATACTCGCACCTTCAGTGACAACCTAATAATAAAATGGAGTTGAATAAGCATCACCTAATACTTGCTGGTGACTTCAGCATAAACCTTATTCAAGCAGAAGACCCTCATGTAGCTGACTTGGATACCTGGAGAAGGTTTTGGGGGTTACTGCCCCTGTGGCTCGGTCTGAGACCAGGCCTCATGGTGAATCAGGGTCTGATCAACCAGGCTGTTACTGCTGGCCCTCGCAAACTGATGTACGAACCAATGCCCGGCTGGTCAGGTACTGACTTTAGGTGCCTGTCCAGTGCCTTCTTGAAGACAGCCAGGGGTCTATTGGTAATCTTCCTTATGTATGCTATAAGTAATACATATTTTAAGAATACTTGGATAAATAAGTATACGAGATATGATATTGGGCGTAATGACAATAGTAATTTGTTGGACTATGTATTGGTGGATAGAAGCATGATGGGTAGACTTGGATGTGCATGTTTATAGAGGGGCAACAGAGGTATATTAGATGATTCTTTAGTTGTAGCTACAGTGAGAATAAAAGGTAGATAGGGTACAAGGAGAATGGCATCAGTGAGTAAGAGAAGAGAAAGTTTATAAACCAGAGGTAGTTAGGGTAAGATATCAGCAATTATTGGGAGAAAGATGGGCTAGTGAGAGTATAGGTAATGAGGAGGTTGAAGAGGTATGGGGTAGAATTAAGAATGCAGTGTTAGTGTGTGGATATAGGAGGGTGGGTGCAGGAGGGAAGAGGAGCGATTAGTGGAATAATGAGGCAAAGAGAGGGGTGAGAGAGAGGGAGTTAGCATATGAGAGGTTTATATAAAGCAGAAGTGATATAAGGAGGGAGGAGTATATGGAGAGTAAAAGAGGGATTAGGAGAGTGGTAAGGGAATTTAAAAGGAGCAAATGAGAAAGTGGGTGAGGACCTGTCAACAAATTTTGCTGAGACTAAGAAAAAGTTTTGGAGTGAGATTAATAAATTGAGAAAGTCTAGAGAATGAAAGGATTTGGCAGTTGAAAACAGAAGAGGGGACTTATTGGATGGGTAGTTGGAGGTATTTGGTAGAAGGAAGGAATATTTTGAGGAATTGTTAAATGTTGATGAAGAAAGAGAAGCTGTGTTTTTTATGCATTGGCCAGGGAGGTATAACATCTTTTAAGAGTGAGGAAGAGCAAGATGTGGGGAAGGTGCATGAGGCTGTGGATAAAATGAAAGGGAGGTAAAGCTGCTGGGATTGATGGGATCAAGACAGAAATGTTTAAAACAGGTGGGGATATAGTTTTGGAGTGGTTGGTCCTTTTCTTCAGTAAATGTATGAAGGAGGGGAAGGTACCCAGGGTTTGGCAGAGAGCACACACAGTTCCTTTGTATAAAGGTGAAGGGGATGAAAGAAAGTGTAAAAATTAAATTGAAATAAGCCTGTTGAGTGTACCTGGTAAGGTGTATGGTAGTTATTATTAGAAGAATTAAGGGTAAGACAGAGAACAGGATCACAGATGAAAAAAAAAAAAAGGAAATTAAAAGTGAACTTTAAAAAGAGTAAGGTGATGAGGGTAACAAAAAATTAAGGTAATGAAAGATTGGATATCAGATTAGAGGGAGGAAGAGAATTATTATTATTTTATTTTATTAACACATTGGCCTTCTCCTACCAAGGCAGGGTGGCCCGAAAAAGAAAAACTTTCATCATCATTCACTCCATCACTGTCTTGCCAGAGGCGCGCGTACACTAAAGTTATAAAACTGCAACATTAACACCCCTCCTTCAGAGTGCAGACACTGTACTTCCCATCTCCAGGACTCAAGTCCGGCCTGCCGGTTTCACTGACTCCATTCATAAATGTTACCTTGCTCACACTCCAACAGCACATCAAGTCCTAAAAATCATTTGTCTCCATTTGCTCCTATCTAACATGCTCACGCATGCTTCCTGGAAGCCAAAGCCCCTCGCACACAAAACCTCCTTTACCCCCTCCCTCCAACCTTTCCTAGGCTGACCCCTACCCCGCCTTCCCTCCACTACAGATTTATACACTCTCGAAGTCATTCTATTTTGTTCCTGCCTCTCTACATGTCCGATCCACCTCAACAACCCCTCCTCAGCCCTCTGGATAGTTTTGGTAATCCCGCACCTCCTCCTAACTTCCAAACTACGAATTCTCTGCATTGTATTCACACCACACATTGGCCTCAGACATGACATCTCCACTGCCTCCAGCCTTCTCCTTGTTGCAACATTCACCACCCATGTTTCACACCCATATAAGAGCGTTGGTATAACTATACTCTCATATATTCTCCTCTTTGCTTCCATGGACAAAGTTCTTTGTCTTCACAGACTCCTAAGTTTACCACTCACCTTTTTTCCCTCATTAGTTCTATGATTCACCTTATCTTTCATAGACCCATCTGCTGACACATCCACTCCAAAATATCTGAATACATTCACCTCCTCCATACTCTCTCCCTCCAATCTGATATCCAATCTTTTGTCACCTAATTTTTTTATTATCCTCATCACCTTACTCTTTCCTATATTCACTTTTAATTTTCTTCTTTTACATACCCTACCAAACTCATCTACCAACCTCTGCAACTTCTCTTCAGAAGTGAATGTGTTCAGATATTTGGGAGTGGACTTGTCAGTAGATGGGTCTATAAAAGATGAGGTGAACCATAAAAATGACAAGGGAAAAATGTGAGTGGGGCATTGAAGCATCTGTGGAGACAGAACATTATCCATGGGGAGAAAAAAGGGAATATGTAATAGTATAGTGGTACCAATGCCGTTATGAGTGTGAAGCATGGGTTATGAATGTTGCAGCAGGGAAGAGGCTGGAGGCAGTGGAGATATCGTGTCTGAGGGGAATGTGTAGTTTGAATATTGTACAGGGAATCTGCAGCTTGGAGATTAGGGTTTCTTCTTTTCGGGTCACCCTGCCTTAGTGGTAAACTATAAATGTTACCTTGCTCACACTCCAATAGCATGTCAAGTCCTAAAAACTATTTGTCTCCACTCCTGTCTAACACTCACTCATGCTTGCTGGAAGTCCAAGCCCCTCGCACACAGAACCTCCTTTACCCCCTCCCTCCAACCTTTGCCAGGTTGACCCCTACCCCGCCTTCCTTCCACTGCAGATTTATATGCTCTTGAAGCCATTCTGTTTTGTTCCATCCTCTGTAAATGTCCGAACCACCTCAACAACCTTTCCTTGGCCCTTTGGATGATATTTTAGTAACCCCACACCACCTAATTTCCAGACTACAAATTCTCTGCATTATATTCACGCAACATTGGCCTCAGCCATGACATCTCCACTGCCTCCAGCCTTCTCCTTGTTGCAACATTCACCACCCATGCTTCATCCATACATTCCCCTCTTTGCTTCCATGGACTAAGTTCTTTGCCTCCACAGACTCCTCAGTGCACCACTCACCTTTTTCTCCCCTCATCAATTCTATGATTCACCTCATCTTTCATAGCCCCATCTGCTGACACATCCCCTCCTAAATATCTTAATACATTCACCTCCTCCATACTTCCTCCCTTCAATCTGATATTCAGTCTTTTGTTACCTAAATTTTTTATCCTCATCACCTTACTCTTTCCTATAGTATTCACTTTTAATTTTCTTCTTTTACATACCCTACCAAACTCGTCCACCAACCTCTGCAACTTCTCTTCAGAATCTCCCAAAAGCACAGTGTCATCAGCAAAGAGCAGCTGTGACAACTTCCACTTTGTGTTAGATTCTTTATCTTTTAACCCCACACCTCTTGACAACACCCGAGCATTCACTTCTCTTACAACTCCATCTATGAATATATTGAACAACCGTGGTAACATCACACATCCCTGTCTAAGGCCTACTTTTACTGGAAAATAATCTCCCTCTCTCCTACATACTCTAACCTGAGCCTCATTATCCTCGTAAAAACTCTTCACTGCTTTCCGTAACCTTCCTCCTATTCCATATATTTGCAACATCTGCCACATTGCCCCCCTATCCACCCTATCATATGTCTTTTCCAAATCCATAAATGCCATAAAACTCTCTTTACCCTTATCTAAATACTGATCACCTATATGTTTCATAAGAACGTAAGAAAGAAGGAACACTGCAGCAGGCCTACTGGCCCATGCGAGGCAGGTCCAAGTCTTCAACCAGCTTAAGCCAATGCCCCGACCCAGCCAGGTCAGGTTACATTCACTTAAGGAAGGAGCACTGCATCTGACCTAGTAGGATAAGCTAGTCAGGACCAACTCACACCCACCCGCACCCCACCTGGAAATAACCCTCTCCAGGTAGTCAGGTCACTTCCACTTAAGGAATTAGTACTGCATCCGACCTAGTAGCACAAGCAAAAAAGGTCCAACTCACACCCACCCACACCCACTCATGTATTTATCTAACCTATTTTTAAAACTACACAACGTCTTAGCTTCTATGACGGTACTCGGGAGTTTGTTCCACTCATCCACAACTCTATTACCAAACCAGTGCTTTCCTATATCCTTCCTGAATCTGATCTTTTCCAACTTGAAACCATTGCTGCGAGTCCTGTCTTGGCTGGATATTTTCAGCACGCTATTTTCATCCCCTTTGTTTATTCCTGTTTTCCATTTATACATCTCAATCATATCCCCCCTAATTCTATGCCTTTCTAGTCTTACTCTTAATTCTTTTAATAATAACTACCATGCACTCTACCAGGTACAGTGGACCCCCGAGTTTCGTAAAAACTTCACTCCTGAAGTCTGCTCAAGTGCCATTACCGAACGAATTTACTCCCTTAAGGAAAAATTTCACGTAGGTTAGTCTATTTCAGACCCCCAAAAATACACTTCCACAAGAACTTACAAAATTATACTTACATAATTGCACGATTTCCGGGGTATTCGTTAACCGAGGGTCCACTGTATACCTGGAGTATACCTGGAGAGAGTTCCAGGGGTCAACGCCCCTGCGGCCTGGTCTGTGACCAGGCCTCATGTTGGATCAGAGCCTGATCAACCATGCTGTTACTGCTGGCCGCACGCAGTCCAACGTACGAACCACAGCCTGGCTGGTCAGGTACTGACTTTAGGTGCCTGTCCAGTGCCTGCTTGAAGACAGCCAGGGGTTTGTTGGTAATCCCCCTGATGTATGCTGGGAGGCAGTTGAACAGTCTTGGGCCCCTGACACTTATTGTGTTGTCTTTCAACGTGCTAGTATACTCAACAGATTTATTCCCTTATAATTTTTACTCTCTCTTTTGTCCCCTTTGCCTTTATTCAAAGGAACTATGCATGCTCTTCTCCAGTCCCTAGGAACCTTACCCTCTTCCATATATTTATTAAATAAAAGAACTAATCATTCAAAACTAAATCCCCCTCTCCCCCTGCTTTTAACATTTCTGTCTTTATCCCATCAATCCCAGCTGCTTTACCCGCTTTCATTTTACCCACTGCCTCAAGCACTTTCCCCACACTCAAAACTGGCTCTTCCTCACTCCTACAAGATGTTATTCCTCCCTGCCCTATACACGAAATCACAGCTTGCTTATCCTCATCAGCATTTAACAATTCCTCAAAATATTCCCTCCATCTTCCTAATACCTGTAACTCTCCATCTACCTTTCCTCTCCTATTTTTTAACTGTCAAATCCATACATTCCCTATACGCTTTCTCAACTTTAATATTAATCTCACTCCAAAACTTTTTCTTATTTTCATCAAAATTTGTTGATAACATCTCACCCGCTCTCTGTTGCTCTCTTAAATTCTTTCACCATTCTCTTAACCTCTCTTTTTCTCTCCATATATTCCTCCATTCTTGTATCATTATTATTTTGTAAAAACCTTTCATATGCTTACTTTTTCTCCCTTACTACTCACTTTACCTCATCATTCCACCAATTGCTCTTCTTCCCTCCCACACCCACTTTCCTGTAACCACAAACTTCTGCTGAACACACTAACACTACATTCTTAATCCTACCCCATACATTTTCAGCCTCATTGCCTATGCTCTCAATAGCCCATCTATCCTCCAGTACGTAATTGTTTACATATCTTACCCTAACTGTCTTCTCCTTTAGTGTATAAACCTTCACCTCTCTCTTACTTTCTGATACCATTCTCCTTGTATCCCTTCTACCTTTTACTCTCACTGTAGCTACAAGTAAAAAGTGATCTGATATATCTGTGGCCCCTCTATAAACATGCACATCCCGAAGTCTACCCAACAATCTTCTACCTATTAATACATAGTCCAACCAACTACTGTCATTATGTCCTATATCATATCTTGTATACAGTGGTACCTCGAGTTTTGGCCATAACTCGTTCCAGAAGGCTTTTCGAGTGCTGTTACTGAACGAATTTGTTCCCATAAGGAATAATGTAAATTAGATTAGTCCGTTTCAGAGACCCAAAAATACACTTACAAAAGCATTTACAATAATACACTTACATAATTGTTCGAGTTGGGAGCTGTTCGAAACTCGAGGTACCACTGTACTTATTTTTTTTTTTTTTTTTCTTAAAATATGTATTACCTGTCTACCTGGAGAGTGAGTTCCAGGGGTCAACGCCCCTGCGGCCCGGTCTGTGACCAGGCCTCATGTTGGATCAGGGCCTGATCAACCAGGCTGTTACTGCTGGCCGCACACAGTCCAACGTATGAACCACAGCCTGGCTGGTCAGGTACCGACTTTAGGTGCCTCTCCAGTGCCTGCTTGAAGACAGCTAGGGGTTTATTGGTAATCCCCCTTATGTATGCTGGGAGGCAGTTGAACAGTCTTGGGCCCCTGACGCTTATTGTGTTGTCTCAACGTGCTAGTGGCACTCCTGCTTTTCATTGGGGGGATGTTACATCGTCTGCCGAGTCTTTTGCTTTCGTAGGGAGTGACTCGTATGCAAGTTTGGTACTAATCCCTCGAGAATTTTCCAAGTGTATATAATAATGTATCTCTCCCGCCTGTGTTCTAGGGAGTACAGGTTTAGGAACTTCAAGCGTTCCCAGTAATTGAGGTGGTTTATCACAGTTATGCATGCCGTGAAGGTTCTCTGCACATTTTCTAGGTCTGCAATTTCACCTGCCTTGAAAGGTGCAGTTAGTGTGCGCAATATTCCAGCCTAGATAGAACAAGCGACCTGAAAAGTGTCAACATGGGCTTGATATCCCTGGTTTTGAAGGTTCTCATTATCCATCCTGTCATTTTTCTAGCAGATGCGATTGCTACAGTATTATGGTCCTTGAAGGCGAGATCCTCTGACATAATCACTCCCAGGTCTTTGACATTAGTTTTTCGCTCTATTGTGTGGTTGGAATTTGTTTTATACTCCGATGAGATTTTAATTTCCTCACGTTTTCCATATCGGAGTAATTGAAATTTCTCATCATTGAACTTCATATTGTTTTCTGCAGCCCATTTAAAGATTTGGTTTATGTCTGCTTGGAGTCTTACAGTGTCTTCAATGGTGGACACTGTCATGCAGATTCGGGTGTCATCTGCAAAGGAAGACACGGCACTGTCTATGTCCGATATGAGGATGAGGAACAGAATGGGAGCGAGTACTGTGCCTTGTGGAACAGAGCTTTTCACCGTAGCCGCCTCAGACTTTACTCTGTTTACTACTACTCTGTGTTCTACTTGTTAGGAAATTATAGATCCATCTACCAACTTTTCCTGTTATTCCTTTATCACGCATTTTATGTGCTATTACACCATGGTCACACTTGTCAAAGGCTTTTGCAAGGTCTGTGTATATCACATCTGCATTCTGTTTGTCTTCTAGAGCATCCAGGACCTTGTTGTAGTGGTCCAGTACAGTGGATCCCCGAGTTTCATAAAAACTTCACTCCTGAAGTCTGCTCAAGTGCCATTACCGAACGAATTTACCCCCTTAAGGAAAAATGTCACGTAGGTTAGTCTATTTCAGACCCCCAAAAATACTTTTCCACAAGCACTTACAATATTATACTTACATAAATGTACGATTTCCGGGGTTTACGAAACTCGGGGGTCCACTGTAGTTGGGACAGACAGGAGCAGCCTGCTCTAAACCCATGCTGCCCTGGGTTGTGTAATTGATGGGTATCTAGAGAAGTGGCGATCTTGCTTCTTAGAACCCTTTCAAAGATTTTTATGATATGGGACGTTAGCACTATTGGTCTGTAGTTCTTTGCTATTGCTTTACTGCCCCCTTTGTGGAGTGGGGCTGTGTAACCAAACCTCCTTCTATACAGAGTTCAATCAAACACTTACTATATGTAAAATATGTCCTAAAAAAAACCAGATCTTTTTCAGATAAACAGAGATGGTATGCAAGTAATTTTTTTTTTTTTGTCTTTCAGGATACCTTAATGGAGAGCTGACAGTTTATCAACCAAACGTAACTTTGCCAATATCTGGCACCAATTTCATCTCAACTGCCAATGAAACAAACATCACAGCAGTTATCCATGACCCACATGATTGGCTTAAGCAGCGCACAGCAATGGCCTCTTTCTTTTGGATCATTAATGATAGTGTAAGTACATAGGTTAAGTTTTATATTTTTTGAATGTCTGATAAAATATTTACTGTAAGTAGGACCTAATAGGTGTTATTTTAACAAAATTTAGTATTAAAAATGTTGGCAGATAGGAAACTTTTGTCATTTTCAGGCAGAGAATTCCATGTTTTTGTTTCTGTGCCTTTTCCCTCTTGTGTTTTACTCCTCTCACTTGTATATGCCTGAGGGCAGTCGTATTTCATTTTGTTTTTAAGTCTTGGTCCTCCTGATGACAGGACCGTCATGTGGTAAGGGGATTACAGTATTTGCTGTCTTTGCCATACTGGGTAAGCTCTGATGCCCTCAAGATGGCCTTGGCTTGTAGTGGCTCACTAATGGTACACTACAGTGGACCCTCGAGTATTGTAATTAATCCGTTCCAGGAGCTAGTACTTAACACGAAGTTTTCGAAATTCGAACCATTATTTCCCATAAGAAATAATGTAAATACAATTAATCCGTTCCACAAAAAAATATTCACCTACTAAATTAAAAACAAAAAATATATACAGTGGACCCTCGGTTAACGAATACCCCGGAAATCGTGCAATTATGTAAGTATAATTTTGTAAGTTCTTGTGGAAGTGTATTTTTGGGGGTCTGAAATAGACTAACCTACGTGAAATTTTTCCTTAAGGGCGTAAATTCGTTCGGTAATGGCACTTGAGCAGACTTCAGGAGTGAAGTTTTTACGAAACTCGGGGGTCCACTGTATATACATTTACTTACCTTTATTGAAGAGTTGCAGGCATCTGGAAGGTAGAGTTGCTGAAAGGGGCAGGGAGTTAGTGGTTGGAAGGGGAATCCCCCTCCAAAAGGACTTCAGGTGTCAAAGCCCTCTCTGGGGTTACTTCCCTTCTTGGTCTTTTAATGCCACTAGGACCAGCTTGAGTCACTAGACCCCTGCCTGGTGAAGTAGCTGTCCAGAGTCCTCTGTTTCTGGCGACCCTTCAACACTTTCCTGAAGTGCGACATGGCTCTGTCACTGAAGTGGCTGCACAGAAGGCTCATTTCAGCTTGCTCAGGGTGGTGTCTTTCAACAAATGTCTGCAACTCATTCCACTTTGTACACATCTCCTTAAGCACTGAAGAGGGCACCTTCTTCTGTCTCTCATCCTCCTCCTTTGAAGCAATAACCTCAGCTGTGGTCTGTTGCTGTTCCAGATGAAGCTCTTGCAGCTCTTCAGTTGTTAGCTCTACCCTGTGGGCCTCCACCAACTCTTCCACATCCTCACCACTCACCTCCAACCCCAGGTTGTTCCCCAATGCCACAATAGAGTCAACAGGCACAGGGTCATCAGGGTCAAGGTCAGGGTCAGCCTCAAATCCTTCAAAATCCCTCTGTTGGACACAACCTGGCCACAATGGTCTCCAAGCAGAGTTCAAAGTCCTGGAAGTCACTCCCTCCCAAGCCTTACCTATAAGGCGTATGCATTGCACAATGTTGAAGTGATCTTTCCAGAACTCTCTTAGGGTCAACTCAGTGTCCGAGGTCACTTCAAAGCACTTTTCAAACAGTGCTTTGGTGTACAGTTTCTTGAAGTTGGAAATGACCTGCTGGTCCATGGGCTGGAGGAGAGGAGTGGTGTTAGGAGGCAAGAACTTCACTCTGATGAAATTAAACTTGTCAGACAAACACTCTTGCAAGTTGTGAGGGTGAGCAGGAGCATTATCCAGTATCAGGAGGCACTTGAGTGGCAATTTCTTTTCAAAGAGGTATTTCTTCACAGTAGGGCCAAACACTCCAGTCACCCATTCCTTGAAAATCTCCGTAGTGACCCATGCCTTGGTGTTAGCCTTCCAATGCACACACAAATTATTCTTGTCAACACTGTGATTCTTGAAGGGTCTGGGATTTTCATAGTGATACACCAGTAAAGGCTTCACTTTAAAATCACCACTAGCATTAGAACAAAACATGAGAGTTAGCCTGTCTTTCATAGGCTTGTGTCCTGGCTGTGCCTTTTCCTCCTGAGTAATGTAGGTCCTGTTGGGCATTTTCTTCCAAAACAGGCCTGTTTCATCACAGTTAAACACTTGTTGGGGGAGGAATTGTTCAGCCTCTACGAACCCTTGGAATTCCTGCACAAATTTTTCAGCTGCACGTTTGTCTGAGCTGGCTGCCTCACCATGCCTCACAACACTGTGTAAGCCACTACGTTTCTTAAACCTGTCAAACCAGCCTTTGCTGGCTTTAAAATCACTTGCCTCACCACTGGTTGCAGGCATTGTCTTGACAAGATCTGCGTGCAACTTCCTTGCCTTTTCACAAATTATCGCCATGGAAACACTATCACCCGCTCTGTTTTTCATGGATCCACACCAACAACAACTTCTCAACCTCATCCACTGTTTTCGATCTATTTTTCGTTAACATATCAACCCCTTTTGCAACATTAGCTTCCTTGATCTCATTTCTCTTTGCCAGGATAGAGCCGATAGTAGAAGGGGTTTTGTTGTACATCCTGGCAAGATCACTCAGACGTACGCCACTCTCATATTTTTCTATAATCTCTTTCTTCAGTTCGATGGTGTTCCTCACTTTCTTTACCACAGGGGTGCCACTAGGAAGCTTCTTTGGACCCATGGTGACTTATTTCACAGTGACAATCACTAAATCACCAAAAAAAAACACCAAATGTAGTGTGAATGTTTGAAAGAGCACGCTAGGTAATGTTCTCTCAATGGTAAACAACGCTTCACTGGCGGCATCCTGCGTCCCGTGCAGGCGCGGAGCAGGCGGACAGGTCTAATACGTTACGAAACACGAGCGGTTTTACGATTCTCGAAGTCGTAAAAAGCTTACGAAACACGAAGTTTACGAAGTAAGAACCTTTCGAAACTCGGGGGTCCACTGTACTTGCATATACCTCTCTATTAATCCTGGGGTCATTTGTTATAGTCAAGGATTAAGCCTCCCCTCATTAAACTTTATTGTGGGTGAGGAAATAGGGAGCTTAAGGGAATTACTAATCTGTTGATGACCCTGTGTGCCTCAGACTCTCCTTGGAACGTGGTATGTACCAATTTTGAGCACTCCTTTGTTGCCACACCCTGGTGCTGGTGTCCACCCTGACTACTTTCATATCTTTAACAGTGGCACTTTGGCCATACTCCCGGCTTCAGTAATAATTTTAATAATTCACATTAAGCATTAAACCCATGTGGCTCATTCAGCATAAGACATACCTGGAGGAAACTTGATCCTCTGTCTGCTTAGCACAATACATATGGTTCCTATTGTACTCACCTAGATGTCCCCCGACTTCTTCAGCGACTCAGCATTGACTATCTGGTCATTCACTTGTCACACGACAAAGTGGCTTGAAGCTGCAGGAGCAACTGTAGAAGTCTTCTCAATAGTTTCTTCTGCCCAGGTGCTAGATCAGCTAGGCTGTTGTGGGTATGTGGGCCAACGGGCCAGCAACAGCTTGGTTGACCAGGCAAATACCAGATAAATAACAAAAAAAAAGGCACAATACCGTGACTGGAACAATACACACACAACCCGCACATAGAAGAGAGGAGCTTACGACGACCTTTCGGTCCGACTTGGACCATTTACAAAGTCACACTAACACAACGAACAGGTAACCCCTTCTACCTGTTCTTTGTGTTAGTGTGACTTTGTAAATGGTCCAAGTCGGACCGAAACGTCGTCGTAAGCTCCTCTCTTCTATGTGCAGGTTGTGTGTGTATAAATACCAGATAAGCCTGGCCTAGGGCCGGGCCTCAGGAGTTGGAAAACTTGAGTTTTGGAAAATTCCGTTGTGTACAGATTCATTTAAAGAGGAGATTATAAGTAAAAACTGATGTGTTAAAGTGGAACAAATGGTCATTTGCTAGTGTAAGGTGCAGAGAATCCATGTATAATAACATCATTCTGGATGTTACAGTACAAGAGTAATACAGAGGATCCAGGTATAATGACACCATCCTGGATGTTACTCATACAGTGGACCCCCCGGTTTACGTTATTAATTCGTTCCAGAATGCTGTTCAAGTACCGTTACCAAACTAATTTGTTCCCATAAGGAATAATGTAAATTAGATTAGTCCTTTTAGACCCCCAAAAATACACTTACAAAACCACTTACAAAAATACACTTACATAATTGTTTGAGTTTGGAGCCTAACGTAAACCGGGGGTCCACTGTAGTTCAGATTTTGTACGTGTTATGTTCAGCTTTTATTTCCTTTCAGTTATATTTATTAGTATGTACCTAGGTAGTAGGTTTGTAGACAGCAACCGCCCATGAAGGTACTACCGTCCTGCCAAGTGAGTGTGAAATGGAAACCTGTAATTGTTTACATGATGGTAGGATTGCTGGTGTCTTTTTTCTGTCTCATAAACATGCAAGGTTTCAGGAACATCTTGCTACTTCTGCTTACACTTAGGTCACACTACACATGCATGTACAAGCATATATATACACACCCCTCTGGGTTTTCTTCTATTTTCTTACTAGTTCTCGTTCTTGTTTATTTCCTCTTATCTCCATGGTTCCCCATTGAACAGAATTGTTCCTCTGTAAGCCATGTGTGTTGTAAAGGCGACTAAAATTCCAGAAGCAAGGGGCTAGTAAACCCTTCTCTTGTGTATACTATTACTAAATTTAAAAATAGAAACTTTCGTTTTTCTTTTTAGATCACCCTGCCTCGGTGGGATATGGCCGGTTTGATAAAAAAAAAATCAACAAGCTGGCTCTCTGCCACTGAGGCAGGGTGACCAAAAAAAGAAGAAATACTTTCACCATCATTCACTTTATCCCTGTCTTGCCGGAGGGGCACCGATATTTCAGTTCAAAATTGCAAATATCCCCACCCCTAATTCAAAGTGCAGTCACTGTACTTTTCACCTCCAGGACTCAAGTCCAGCTAACTGGTTTTCCCTGAATCCCTTTGTACATGTTACCTTGCTCACACTCCAATAACAGGGACACTTCTGAGTCTATCCCGTCTGTCATGTCATTCACATATACCAAGAACAGCACTGGTCTTAGGACTGACCCCTGTGGGACCCAGCTCGTCACAGGCGCCCTCTGTGAGACGTCGTCACGTACCATAACCCGTTGTTGCTTCACTGTCAGGTATTCTCTGATAAAAACTACTACTAAGACACTCACACACACTTGCTGGATGTCTAAGCCCCTCACATACAAACTCTCCTTTACCCTCTTCCTTCAATATTTTTTAGGATGACCAATATCCCACCTTCCATTCTCTACAGATTTATATGCCCTCTAAGTCATCCTGTTGTGTTCCATCCTCTCTAAATGTCCAAACCACCTCAACAACCCCTCTTCAGCCCTCTGGATAAGACTTTTAGTAATCTTTCACCTCTTAATCTCCAAGCTACAAATTCTCTGCATAATGTTCATGCCATACATTGCCTTCAGACACATCTCCACTGTCTGCAGCCTCCTCCTTGCTGCAAGATTCACAACCCATGCTTTGCTCCCATATAAGTGTTGGTACCACTATACTCTCATACATTTCCCTTTTTGGTGCCATGGATAATGTCTTCACAGATGTTTCAGTGCACCACTTGCCTTTTTCCCCTTGTCAATTCTGTGGTTCACCTCGTCTTTCATGGACCCATCTGCTGACAAGTCCACTCCCAAATATTTGAACACCTTCATTTCCTCCATACTCCTTCCCTCCAATCTGATATACATGTATGTACCTGTTATCTTCGATGTTTGAGACAGAAAAGACACCAGCAATCTTTCCATTGTGTAAAATAATTACAGGTTTCTGTTTCACTCTCATTTGTCAGCTCATTAAATTGTGTTTTATTCATCCTTTTCCAAACATTTTTTTTTTTGCAACAACTGCCTATATTTTATAATGATATTTTGTATGTAGCAAATACTGCATGTAGTTTTTTTCATGTTGCAGGTCCATGCATCTTGTTCAACACTGTTATTGCTTATCAAGTTCTTTTTATGTTGCAGATCCATGCATCTTGTTCAACACCATCATTGATTATAAACATAACCAAACCTGGAAATTATTCCATCCAAGCTAATGTTATATTGGATATTTCAAGGGACATTATTACTACCACTACCACCACCACCACCACCACTACTACCACCACCACCACCACCACCACCACTACTACAACCACTACACCCACACCAAGTAATCAGACATCCACAACATCAAGTACAACACCCCTAACAACTACTACAACCCCAACAACTACTACACCTCCTTCAACTACTACACCTAATCATACTACAACAACTATACCACCACCTAACCCTCGACCTTGGCGGTGTGATGGATATTGGCCTCAGGCAGGACATTCCAACGGTGTGCCAGAAACCAGAAACCTTAAGCCGGGCTCCTTCCATAAAAAGATCGTTGCTAAAGGCAAGTAAAAAATTTAATATTTTAAATAAATAATTTGTAATTTAAAAAGTTATCTGTCTTCATCTGTTTCATATACCAGTATGTGTATTTGTAAATCAATTCTCTTAGTATATATATGTGAATTATTCCACTCATGGTTTTGTGACTTTTATTTCTAATACAGTAGAGAATCCTTTATCCGAAAACCTTGAAAATCTGAAAGTTTTTAGATTGTTGACATAATGTGCCACAAATGGATTGTGTATTGATGGAGTGGATTTGTTAAGTGTTGGAGTGAGAATATGCTGCTTAACGGAATGCTGTTTATGAAACAAGCAAAAATCTATAATGACGAACTGAATACTGAAGGTAACTGAATATTCATCAGGCTGGGTACAAAAATTTAAGAAAATGTATGACATTAAATATTTAAAGATTAATGGTAATAAAGCATCTGCTGATCACGAAGCAGCAGAGAAATTCATTGATGTGTTTGCCAAGATTGTTGCTGATGGAAAGCTAATAGCAGAACAAATCTACAATGCTGATGAGACATCGCTGTTCTGATGTTACTACCCCAGAAATACATTGACTACAGCTGATGAGAGAGCTCCTATAGGAGTTAAGGCTGCCAAGGACAGATTAACTGTGCTGGGATGTGCTAATGCAGCAGGCGCGTATAAGTTGAAACTTGCTGTGGTAGGCAAAAGCCTGGCTAAATTTTGGAAAAAAAAGATTAATGGTAATAAAGTTATGTTAAGCCTGAGTTATTACATATAAAAACACGTTGATGGTGTGTTCTGCGGCTATTTACCACTGATGCAGCTGACTAGCAGGTTTGCCAAATGAAATTTTTAAATAGCACTAGACTTGACTAAAAATGCACTAAATTTACGTGAAACGGTACTATAAAACACTCCAGTATACAGGCAACTATTCTAGATCTGCTAAATTCCAGTCCTGAGCTTAACTTACAGGTTCTTACATCCAGAACTGTCAGCAAAATGTTCTTTGCAAGTTAAATGGTCAACTACTCGTAATGAACAGTGATCAGCAATGAACAAAGACATATTTTGCTCTGTTCTTACATCATTGCTAACTTTTCAAATTGAAGGATTGTTTGTCTGTGTACCAAATGGTTCTTCAGTTTTCTTTGTGCTTGGCAGTATTTTTGTATCTTTCAATGTCACTCAATTTAGCTGCAGTTGAACATTTTAAATTATGTGAGTCACGTTCAATTATGTGAGTCACGTTCAGTTATATGAGTCACATTCAATTATGTGAGTCACATTCAATTATGTGAGTCACATTCAATTATGTGAGTCACGTTCAATTATGTGAGTCACGTTCAATTATGTGAGTCACGTTCAATTATGTGAGTCACGTTCAATATGTGATTTGGACCTGACTGGCTATGTTCTCTTTTTACTCAGTCTCGATGAGTGCAAGTGAATGTGTCTACAGCTAGGACTACATATTGATTTGTATTGTTTTTTCATGTGTTTTAACCCTTTCGGGGTGGGTTTCGTTGTACTATGGCTTTGAAACGTGGGTTGGTCTCGTTCTACACCATGAGCTCGGCTCTCTCAGATAAGCTGTGAGCGGTAAATTTGGGCCTAGGTATGAAAGAATGAGTCTATGTGGTAAGCATGCACTATATAAAAAATCCTGTAGCACGAAATGTATAATGGGAAAAAGCTGTGACTGTGTTTTTGGTTTGAAACCACAAATTTGTGGTGTATTTTCATATGGTTTTTATGGTTGTATTCTCAGTTTCTTGGTCTTATTTGATAGAATGGAAGATATATTACAGAAATAGATGATTTTGATTGGTTTCGAGACTGAAAGTATAGGTTGAAATTGAGCTCAAAGTAGCAGAAATGTTCATTTTTTGCCGATATTCCAGAGTACGCAAATTACATCACTTGTCCAATATGTGTCCAACTGGTCGGGGAGATATGTGTTTAGGAATGTGCTGACATTATTTATACAATTATTACATTAATGCAGTAGTCTACATAACAGTAAATCTTCTATTTTTTGTGTGAATAAAAATTCAAAATGGAAAGTAAGTGTAATAGTATAAGAGAGGCCTGTGGATGTAACTAATAAAAAGAGGAAATGTTTTTAGTTCCAGGAATGTCTACATTGTTTATTCTGGACCCTATTTTTAAATTGTCAATTGTTGAATTTTGTGTGAAATTGACCAAATTACCAATTTCCGATCACTATTGGGTAGTTGAAATAGGTAAGTGGGCAGTTTCTCCTATTCAGTTGATAGAATAGAAGGA
Source organism: Cherax destructor (assembly GCA_009830355.1). Classification (NCBI taxonomy): domain Eukaryota; kingdom Metazoa; phylum Arthropoda; class Malacostraca; order Decapoda; family Parastacidae; genus Cherax; species Cherax destructor. The sequence continues at coordinate 125,603 of WNWK01004953.1, forward strand.
ATACTTGCAAAATAGCTATGAGTTTGGTCAACTGGAACAATGGAATTGGCCAAAAATAGGGTTCAAAGTGGGCAAAATCACTGATGCATAAATATCGCCAAGACCACTAACTTTGTGAGAGTGTAATTCCGTAAGTTTTCCATCAACTTTCGTACTTTTGGTTTCATTACCTTGGGAAAAAGATTCTGTATCATTTCATAAAAAATAATTATTAATTTTTTTAAATTCTCTGACCCAGAGAGCAAGTTTCAGATATGGGGTTCCTACCCTCAAAGGGTTAATAAGAAGATTTTACAGCCAGTACTTATGTGACTTGTTTGTTAGTGGCCATCATCTGTGACCCTCTACTGTTTCTCATTCTCATGCTGGCACCTCTGCAGTTTCTTAGCCTTATACCAGACATAGATAAAAACACCCGTCACAGGTTTTGTATCATCATTTGCAGGTGACACTAAAAAAAGTATGAAAGTCACTTTGGCAGAAGACACTGAAAAATTTCAGGAAGAGATAAGCAATGTTTTCCAGTGTGCAGTGGAGAACAACATGACATTTACAGGTGATATGTTCCAGCTGCTTAGGTATGGAAAGAATAAAGAACTCAAAAGGAACACTGTATACAAAACTCAAAGTGGATCATCAAATAGAACAAAAGGAACACATGAAAGACTTGAGAATAACTATGTCAGCTGACTTTTCTTTCAAAGAACATAAGACATCCAAGAGAATGACGGGGTGGGTATTGAGAACTTTCAAAACAAGGGAAATAATGGCAGTAGTGACACTTTTCAAATCACTAGTGATCCCTTGTTTGGAATATTGTTCAGTGCTGACGGCCCTATTCAGGGCAGGAGAAATATCAGAGCTTGAACAAATACAGAGATCGTTTAGACCTGCATAGAGCCAGTAAAGTATTTAAATTACTGGGAATGCCTTAAGTCTTAATATGTACTCACTGGAGCAGAGAAGAGAGAGAGATGCATGATGTACCTAGAAAGTACTCGAGGCCCTGGTCTCAAATCTCTACACAACATACTGGAGTGAGAGATATGGGAGGAAGTGCAAAATAAACCCAGTAAAAGCAGGGGTGCAGTGGGCACAATAAAGGAACATTGTAGCCCCAGATTATTCAACATCTTACCAGAAGATATCAGAAACACTGTTGGAGCAATTGTAAAAGTCTTCGAGAGGAAATTGGACAAGTATCTTCACCAGGTGCCAGGTCAACCAGGCTGTGATGGATATATGGGACAGCAGGTCACCAGCAGCAACAGCCTGGTTGACCAAGCAAGTACCAGACAAATCTGGCCCATGGCCGGGTTCTGGGAAACTCATCAAAGTATATCTTCTCACAACCCCAGAAGATTTCATAGTATACATCTATTCTCATGCCTCTCAAAGTTATTGTCTTATAAACTTGGGATAAGTAATAATAAATGACTGTCAGTGAATCATCAGACTAATGGATGGTGACTGGAATCATGGTCCTGTCACACAGCAAGACCTGCTAAGTGACATGACCACAGTTCAAGTCCCCGTCCATTCTGTTTATTCATTGATGGCAATTTATTAACCCTTTGGGGGTCCAAGGGGTCTCTCTGAAACTCGTTCTCAGGGTCCACGAATTTAAAAAAAAAAATATTTTTTCTTATGAAATGATAGAGAAACTTTTTAGAATCATAACACCACAAAAATGATGAAATTTGATAAAAAACTAACGGAATTATGCTTTCGCAAAGTTAGCGGTATCCATGACATTTACGCATCGGCGATTTCGCACACTTTGAGCCCTATTTTCGGCAAATTCCAATGTTTCAGTGTACTAAAATTATAGCTATTTCGCTAGAACTCCATTTCTTCTATCGATTGAGTAAAAGAAACCGCCTATTTACCAATTTCAACTACCCAAAATAGTGGTCAGAAAATGTCAATTTTGCCAATTTCACACAAATTTTAAACGATGCCAATTTCAAAATAGGGTTCATAATAAACAAGGCAGACATTCCTGGCACTAAAATAACATCTTCTCTGTTCATTAGTCACATCTCCAGGCCCCTCTTACATTACTTTTGCTTATCATTTTGAATTTTTATTCTCACAAAAAAATAGACGATTTACTGTTATGTATACAACTGCATCATTGTAAAAATGGTATAAATAATATCAGCGCACTTGTGCAAGAATATTAGACTCTCCAGTTGATGTGTCTTGGACGCATGGTGTGATTTGTTTACTCTTGAACATCAGCCAAAATCGAACATTTTCGCTACTTTGCGCTCAGTTTCAAGGTACTTGTCATCGTGAAACCAGTCAAAATTATCTCTATTTCTGTAATATATCATCTATTCTATAAAATGAGACTAAGAAAACGAGAATACAAGCATAAATACCATACGAAAATAGACTGCAAAGTCGCTGTTTTAAACGAAAAATACGATCAGTTTTTTTTTTCCTCATTATGCACTGTGTGGTGCAGGAATTTTTTTATACTGCGTACACTGACCGCACAGACCCATTCTATTACATCTAGGCCTAACAGCCTGTTTCTGCTTGATTTGAGGGCACTAGAATTTAGGCGTACTAGTACGTCAATAACCACAGTGCGTAAAACGTACTTGTACGACCATAACCCTGAAAGGGTTAAGATTTATTGTGTGATTACAGCCATTCATACATACATAAATACATTACATACATATATACATACATACTTCTGTGACATGGTTATACCAGCAGCACCAGTTGTGACCCTACTGTCTTATCCCACACCCCCACAGCTTTCATATACTAATTTCTGTTCTCATACCCCCCACCCTCTTAGCCATAGTTTATAAACCCAAGAAAAGACATAATGAGTGACTGTTAATGAACAGAAGAATGGATTGGGACTTGTGCCATGGCTGAGGATCTAGTTGCAAATCTGCACACTGCCATACCAGCATATTGCAGTGAGAATATTTGAGAAAGTGTAAAATAATCACAATGGAAAGCAGGGACACTGTGGGCATGTTAAGAGAACACATCAGATAACATCCATTGGCCCAGACTCTAACACTCATTCCAGAAGACATCAGAAACACTGTCAGAAAAAGCATAGAAGTCTTCAAGAGGAAATTTGACAAATATCTCTGCCAAATTCTGGATGAACCAGGCTGTGATGGGTATGTGGGCCATTGGGCTGCCAGCAGCAGCATAGCTGACGAGGCAAGTGTCAGACAAGCCTGGCCCAGGGCCAGGCTGTGGGGGTAGGAAAGCTTTTAAACTCCATCAAAGGTAAAGGTATATATTAAAAATGGTGTGTGCAGGTAGTAGGGCCGGTGCTGTAACCATTCACCCACCTACCTGTATGTGCCTGGTTTAAAAATTCTAAGTAGATCTGATGATTTATTGATTTGGACAGGATAATTAGGTTTTTGTTCCACATAAACATTCTCTTGAAAAATTTCTTTGGTTTGGTCAGCATTTGTCTTTTTCCATTTGATTATAATTTTTTCTTACTATTGCATTGTTTTTCCCACAGAGCCAATTGAACAGCTCAATGCAACTGGTAAAACCTGGCTTAAACATGGAGAACTGTTCAATGTGACTATCCAGTGCTCTGGTTCTGGTCCCTGGGGCTACTGTCATCAAGTTTACAATGGTGTTTATAATACGACTGGTAAGTAAAAAGTTCCTAGGTATTAGGTTGGTAGACAGCAATCGCCTAGGGAGGTACTACCATCCTGCCAAGTGAGTGTAAAATGGAAGCCTGTAATTGTTTTACATGATGGTAGGATTGCTGTTGTTTTTATTGTCACATAAACATGCAAGATTTCAGGTATGTCTTGCTGCTTCTACTTACACTTAGGTCACACTACACATGCATGTACAGTGGACCCCCGAGTAACGAGCAAAATTCATTCCAGAAGCCTGCTCAAGTGCCATTACCGAACGAATTTACTCCCTTAAGAAATAATGTCAAGTAGGTTAGTCCATTTCAGAC
>WNWK01004954.1:0-55000 GCA_009830355.1 Cherax destructor
TCTATATCTCTCTCTATATCTCTCTCTCTATATCTCTCTCTCTCTATCTCTCTCTCTATATCTCTCTCTATATCTCTCTCTCTCTATCTCTCTCTCTATATCTCTTTCTCTCTATATTCCTCTCTCTCTCTATATCTCTCTCATATCTCTCTCTCTATATCTCTCTCTCTTATATCTCTCTCTCTATATCTCTCTCTCTCTCTTCTCTCTCTCTATTCTCTCTCTCTATTCTCTCTCTACTCTCTCTCTCTCTCTCTCTCTCTCTATCTCTCTCTCTCTCTCTCTCTCTCTCTCTCTCTCTCTCTCTCTCTCTCTCTCTCTCTCTCTCTCTCTCTCTCTCTCTCTCTCTCTCTTGCCTTCCCAGCGTTCCATTCTCGTTTCTTCCTTCATCACTCCCTCTCTTTGTTTCTCTTCCCTGCGTCCCTCTCCTTTTCCTTTCTTCTTTCCTTCCTTCATCACTCCTTCTCTTATCTCTCTTTCCCTCTTCCCTTCTCCGTGTTCCACTCCCTAGATCTGTAGCACACAGGAGATCAAACACTTGACACCAAGGCTTTGAACTGCCCACCTCTGTCCCTTGTATGGAATTGTAGTGTAATATTATACTGTATACATCACAGGGCAAAGCCAGCAGCTGGATAAATTTTGACTCTGACTTGTCACAGATCATGTCGTGATTTGTGGTAGATGTTGCAATTAATGAAGAGATTTGCATATATACTGTGCAACTGATGTGATTTGTGGAATCCAAAGCAACTAATGTGATTTGTAGTTGTTGGAAGCTGCCACAACTTGTGTCAGGATTTTTGACAGCTGTTGCACCTAGGCATGGAAGCGACTGCACCCAATGACACCTGACACTTCTGACATACTGACACCTGGTATCTCTGGCACACTGACATTCTAAGGATCTTACACGTTGAAAAATCCCTTCAAGACATCTTTGGGTTTCGTATTTTTATCCTACAGTTCTTTGTTTTTCTGTACAAATATAAAGAGGTTTATGCACATAATTAGAGAGTTCATCCTTACTAATAGATTGTCGTCATATTTTAGAAAGGAGTCATTATCAAAAATATATTAGAAGTCAGTAGCTTCAAGACGATTTTTTTTCTTTCAGTTCGTTTATTAAATTATATTGTGCACATAAATAGTCCATCAGACTCACGAACACAATAATAAGAATTGTTCACTTTAAGACGGATTTAAGTTTTCACCAGATGTAGCTTCTCAAAATTGTCGTTTTTTCCCAGATACCAAAAATAATAAATTTATATCACGCAAATCAAGTATGACAACTCAATATTAATATCACACAAACTATGATAACAATATGATCTTAGTATCAAATTATGATAACATGATCTTAGTATCAAAGTATACCATGATACTAGTATAAATTCTTATGTTAATTCAGTCAATAAATCAAACTTCTCAAAAAAAGGTAACTTCAATATTTTCGAAAAGGCCACCATATAAAAATTTGCTTCTGTGATGAAACTTGAAAAAAAATCACCATGATTTTTTATATCAAGCTAAAATTGAATTTAAGATCAAAATTAATCTAATTAGAAAGTTTATTTGTACTATGAAATCTATGATAATGTGATCTTAGTATCAAAGTATGATATTATGATCTTAGTATCAAAGTATATTATAAATAACTACATCAGTGGACTACTGACAACAATATAATGTTCAGTGATGACAAGTTTCGGTTATTCCGTTATGAAAAGAGGAAAAATATACTTTTACAGGGAACAAAACACTCGAATCTCTCAGTAGTGCAAGACTAATGCGAGAGACCTGGGAGAGATTATGTCAGATCTTCCCTTCAGGGATCACTACTATGTTACCATCACACAACAAGGAAAATGATAGGCTGGATTACTAGAACCTCCACAACAAGGGATGCCAAGCTCCGTTTAAGGCAGTGGTTCTTAACCTTTTTCGTCCTATGACCCCCTGAGACTCTTCAGGGTATTACCATCACCCCTATAATAAATTTTGAAATGGTGAACCTTGTGAAAAGGTAAGATAAAACAAAATGATAGGAAGACCATGGTTTATTGAAAATGCCACAGAATAAAAACTATGAAAAATTCCACATAGCCTCTACAAATGCCAGAACATTGCAAATTCCACAGAACTATTGATCATGAAATTGTTTTGCAGCCATAAATCTATCAAAGCGAGGAGCAGTGGTCGACAGGCAACACCTCATGTCAACATCGATCACAAGCCTATTGCGTGCCTTCGTTTTCAGTGTTACCCTTGCTGAGAATCCAACCTCGCAGCGATAGGTTGACGAGGACTGGATCAGCATGGTCAGTGACGCAGAGAAAGAATGGGACAGTCGTCCTGCACTTTTGCCCAAAATGTTGGGAGCTCTTGTTCAGTAAAGTCGATTTTCAGCTGAGAATCCTCACGAATTTGAAGAAATTCTACCTTAGCAGCAACATCAGTATCTCTGATGGCACTGTCCTTGACTGAAAAGGGTCTGTAGATCCACGCATCAGTACACGTCCAGACCTGGAAAGTAACTTTCAATGGCGTCATTCACTGCCAAAAGATGAGCTGAGATGATCTCACGGAAACTGCATTCAGCATCTGGCATAGAATCCAGGAGAGTCGTCCTCTGAGTGAAGAAAGTTGTGTCATCGTCCTCAACTCTTTACTGGTAAAGTTGAATCTCACACTTGAACGATGCCACTTTGTCACGAGCTGCGTGCACCATTGTAAAGTTTCCTTGGAGTGAAATATTCAGGGAATTCACTTCAGAGAAGAAATGTGCCAAGTAGGCAACCTTTGTTACAAAACAGTCATCTGGCATCTTTTCATGAAGAAGATTCTCCTTCGCCATACGACCTCCTTCCAACAGCTTTGTTATTTCCTCTCGAAGTTGTAGCACGCGATTTAGAATCTTCCCGAAACCTATCCAAAGCCCCATACATTTATTGCAGATCCAGAAACAACCTAGGAACGTTTGAAATCCCTCGACCTGTACTCATTGGAATGCAAGCAAGAAAAGTGCATTTTAATCTACACCTGGACACACAAAAACACCCCAAATGAAAAGCAGGGATGTAATGATTACACTAAGGGGAAAACTCAGTAACTGTGAAGAGACTAAGACTTTTCAACACCCTCCCAATAGAACCCAGGATGTCTTCAAAAGAAAGCTGGACAAGGTTCTCATTGCCTGATCCGCTGGGCTGTGGTGCATTTGTGGAGAAAAATTATCCAGAAAGGGGGGAAGTATCAGCTCCTTCAGCCCTTTCACCCTCTCAGAAAGGGGAAATGGCGTCTTGATTGCTTCCGATCAACAATTTAATTGGAAGCAGATGCATTACCAGCGTGTGTCATAGTCACGCCACTCTACTTGCAAGAGACCAGTGTTGCAACCATAGTGTGGGTTAATGCGAGCAATTACTCTCTTACCGTAACAGGAAAATTTGTGGGGCAATAATGCACTCTCGGCGATCGATAGATATCAAGAAATTTATCATTTGTAATGAAACTGACGATGTCAAGCAAGTAGGGAAATTATGCTGAAGTCCGCGATTTTGGGGCCACACCCCAAGGCGAAGCCTGATCCAGGGGCAGTGTGCTTTAAAACCTGCGAGGGGAAACATGCTTAACGCCGGGATAACAAAGGACACTCGTGATCCGACCGTTTCTGTTCCTTAGTGAATCTCAATTCGTGGTAGAACTATTGTGAAATTACCGCTAACTAAAGGACAAATCTTGAAGAACAGTAGTGTAACAATGCGTGTGTTGGGAGCGTGGCATTCCTCAAGGGACACTTCTGCTTCAATCAAGACACCGATACCGGGTTATATCCCTGCCAAAAGACAAGGGATAAAGTTGTGGGTCCGATACAATAGGCATTGATGTAAATAAACCAAGCCAACAAGAGTGAGACTTATAACCAATATTTGGACACTGTCAAATATGAAGATGGACATTATTGGGTTAGGTTACCATGGAAATTAAATCCACCACATCTGCCTAGCAAATATCGCAAGGCTTTCGGACAAATGAAAGCACAAATACATGAGCTCAGGAAGAATCCAGAGCTGTTGACTGTCTATGATAATATCATTCAAAAACAGTTGGACAATTTCATTGAGGAAATAGTCGAAGATAAGTTGAAGACAGACGCTCATTATCTACCGCACCACGGAGTCAGAAAGGATTCTGAAACCACTCCACTACGTGTTGTATACAATTGCAGCGCACGTGCAAATAAAGATGTAGCAAGCCTTAATGACTGATGACCGGACCCTCACTAACTGAGAAGCTTGGAGACGTGCTTATGAAATTTCGCACAAATCCATATGCCTACACGGCTGATATTTCCAAAGCTTTCTTAAGAGTAGGACTACAAGAAATACATAGAGACTATACTCGATTCTTGTGGCCAGAAAATCCACATGATTCTCAAAGTCCTGTGAAAACCTATAGTTTCAAGTCAGTATTATTTCGTGCAACATCCTCTCCATTCTTACTAGAAGCTACTCTTAATACACATTTGAAGAAATCTGAAAGTCCCTTCAAAGAAATCTTAAATAAAAGTTTCTATGTGGACAATCTTCAAGGTACTGTGAATAAAGAGGAGGGTTTGAAATCCTTATATAGAGAAGCTAACAAGGAGATGAAAGAAGCAAATATGCCTCTAAGGATGTGGAATACTAATTCAACTCAATTAAGGGAACTTATCAAAGATGATTTCCCTGAAGCTGAAATTCCTGAATGCAACAACATGCTTGGACTTAATTGGAACACACAGGAAGACACTGAGTCTCAAAAGGATAAACAATAAATCAAGCAGTACACCCACTAAACGTAGTTTACTGTCAGAGGTATCACAATGTTTTGATCCTCTAGGACTCGTCTCACCAATTACCATAAAAGGTAAAATGCTTGTGCAAGATGCATGGAAGCTCAAAATAGGTTGGGATGAGAACTTGCCTGCCTCTAGAAATGAGTCAAGAATGGAATGGAATATCCAAGGAGTAAACAACTTCATCACATTAAATTTCCCAGACAAATAGGTCAAGAGGAAAACAAGTACACATTACATGTGTTCTGTGATGCGTCAACCAGAGGTTATGGCGCTGTAGCTTACATGAGTAATGCTGACGGAAGTACTCTAATTACTTCAAAGGCCAGGGTTGCACCTTTAAAGGTCAGAACAGTGCCACAATTGGAACTGACATCACTATGTAGGTACAAAATTAGCTATCTCAATAAAGTACTTGATCATCTCACTATCGAAAAAACTGTGATCTGGAGTGATAATGAAGCAGTTCTCCAGTGGTTAAGAAATAATAAGAGTATATTGGTCTATGTACATATGAGTAGCAGAAATAAAGTGCAGAGTATCTCTTTCTCCACGTCCTACACAAGAGACATGACATGTCACGTGGATGTCCCACTCAACAGAATTGGATATAAATTATGTCCACGACCCAACTCTCACGTCTCTCCAGAGAACCAGTGACTCTGTGTCACTCAACAAATTTGGATATAATGCCCACGGCCAACTCTGGAAGTGATAATGAAGCAGTTCTCCCGTGGTTAGAAATAAAAAGTCATGTACAGAGTAGCAGAAATAAAGATGCAGAAATTATCTTCTCCACGTCTCTACAAAGCAGCTGACATGTCGTGGGTCCTCAACAAAGGGATATTATGGCTCCACGGACCCAACTGGCTCTCTAATGAAAATAACTGGCCACAGCAAAAAGCTCACATTATGCCAGAAGAAACAGTCTGCTTGAACACAGCAGAAATAATCTGTTTAAATACAGCAGACACTCCAGAAATAGTCATTGATGGATTTAAATACTCATCTTTGGGTAAGCTCTTAACAGTTACAGCTCTTGTCTTCAAATTCATTAAAGGGCTAAAACCTAATTATGAATTACCTGAACCCATTAAATACTGGGTAAAACAAATACAGAATAAATTTCTGGAAACATAGGATAAATCCCCACAGAAACCTAATATGATTAATTCTTTAGGACTTTATCTCGACTCAGAAAAGATTATAGGATGTCGAGGAATTATTCATAATTCTTCACTATCTAAAGAACCCATACATCCAATATTGATCCCCAAGAATCATTGGCTAACAAAACTTATTATTAAAAATGCCCACAGTAACGTGTTACATGGTGGGGTAACTGACACAGTCTGTCACATAAGAATCCTATTGGATACTTCAAGGTCGACAAAGTGTGAAAAAACAAATAAGGGACTGTATTACTTGTCGTCACTACGATATGCGAGTATGTCAGTATCCAGGTCCACCTCCATATCCCTCTGAACGAGTTTGTCATGTCACTCCATTTGAGGTGACAGGTGTAGATTACACTGGACCAATAATTTTAACTAAAACAGTTGATAAAGTTCCCATCAAGGTGTACATCTGTTTGTTCACCTGTGCTACGACTAGAGCAGTACATCTAGAAGTAGCCACTGATATGTCTGCTGAAACCTTTATCAAACTATTCGGAAGGTTTGCAGCCAGAACGGCATGTCCCAGACTGATGATTTCAGACATGCTTTGACAAATGCAAATTGTGCAACATGGTCCTCAAAATAAAATATAAAAAGAAACAAAACATGTCTTGTACATTTTCTGTTAGCGTCTGGATTGATTAAAATCCGTGTTTGGATAAGAGATAAGAGTATATGCTAAGTATTAGCACATATAACTGTATATTGATGTAAAACCAATATAATGTAAATTTTGTTTTAACCTACAATATGACATACTTCTTATACTGATGGGTTAAGGCTGTTTGGCAGTCCACGTTAACTCTGTAGAATTTCTATTATATTTTGTTAGGGTAGGATATACCTTTTGTATATAGCATTTATTTAGCCTTGTATATACAGGGTTTATGTACTATTAATGGACGGCAAGGTAATGTGCATGTCCTCGTAATCTACACTTAGGGTTTTTGGACTATTGCTGTGACCCTTGTGTGTTTTGATGGTATTCATGTGCTCGGTGTCATGTATTCAGTGAACCTATGGGGTTTTGGCATAACATTGCACAAACTTTCCTTTTTGTTTAGGATGGAGTAATATGTTCACGTAAGAACACATACCAGGGAATACCTTAGATTTTGTCAGAGGACGGGTCAAAGGAGAGGGAGGGTCAGAGGACGGGTCAAAGGAGAGGGAGGATTTTTTTAACTCATGGTGTAATTTGCACTAGTAGGGAGGGAAGAGGGTAAAGCTTGTTAATGTTTTATCATGTCCTCTTTACTGACATGTGATGTTTGTTTGTTTATGTACGTTGAGTGGTGTTAAGTTGAAATCCTGTGTTCGGGTTGGTGGTAGGGGGGTATAATATTTTTCTGTGTTCCCATGTATGTTATTTATTATTGGTGGGGTGTGGAGTTTTCATTGTATGTTCAATTATGTTTTGTCATGTGTTTTGGAAGTTTACCATATATATGTATTGTATATACTGTTTTAAATAAAAAAAAAAAAAAAAAAAAAAGATTCAGACAATGCAACGAACATTGTTGCTGGTGCTACTTATATAAGCAAGATCTTTGATCAGACAGAGGTACAACAGATGCTGAATCAACGCTGTGACGATGTCAAGCAAGTAGGGAAATTATGTTGAAGTCCGCGATTTTGGGGCCGCACCCCAAGGCGAAGCCGGCTCCAGAGGCAGGTTGCTTTAAAACCTGCCAGGGTAAACACGCTTATCGCAGGGATAACAGACAAAGAACATTAGTGATGCGCGCGTTTCTGTTCTCAGTGACAATCTCAATTCGTGGTAGAACTATTGTGAAATTACCGCTAAGTAAAGGACAAATCTTGAAGAACAGTGGTGTAACAATGCGAGTGTGGCATTCCCCAAGGGACACTTCTGCTTCAATCAAGACACCGATACCGGGTTACATCCCTGCCAAAAGCCAGGGATAAAGGTGTGAGTCCCATACTATATCCAGGTACATCTAGTAAGTTATGAACCTAGTTAGGTCGGCTGCTCAGCAGATAGCTAGTTCATGCCTTATCTGGGATTGTCATTAACCCGTCATCGGAGGGCCATTGATCCCAAAAAAGTAAGAAATAATAATTTCATCAGTTACATGAAATGTTGATATATCGCTCCTTTGGGGCAATTATGTTCTTACAATTATTTAATTCCCACAGCCCAAGGGCTGTAACATCGACGGCTCCATAGAATATTGTGGAGGCGGCTGCAGGACGTCGAGCTGTCTTAAGATAAGTAGCTTAGTACAGTCCATTTATTTGCTTGTCTTAATGCTACCAATCCCATACAGCATTAATTGGATTTCGTGCTGCTAGCACCAACAGCCTGGTTGTGACCATCCACCAGGCCTGGTCTTGGGCTGGGCCACGGGAGTGTTGAACTCTTAACACTCACCAGGTAATTAATTATTATTATTATTATTATTATTATCAAATAAAGCTCTAAACTGACAAGGGTCGCTCACCAGTGTGAGGGAAAAGTAATGTAAATAGGGTTACGGTTGTTCAGTCAGCCGGGAGTATCGTTAATGAGTTACAGCCAGCACTTCCATCTAGCGGGCTGGGGCAAAACTCTTGTTCCCGGGTGTCTGTTGAGGGTTTTTACTTTCTACTCCTGGTAGTATGACTCTTACCTGGTGTGGGTTGGGGAGTGGAAAGTCACTTCACCTTCACTCTTCTCTGAATCAGGTAAGGCGATCTACCAGGAGTATTTCTTGTGTTTGATTATTGTTTTCTTTGGTTACCAGTTGTGACTTGTCCATTTTGAAACACCTTTTTCCATCTTAAATGTTTTAAGACTTATGGTAACCAGAATATTTTCTTTATTATCAGCTCTGCCGCTGGACTGGTTCTCCAGGACAGACGCATGACTTACGAGCAAGATTTCCCTGGACTTAACGGGAATTCCACAACAACTCCTCTCTAGTTTCTAACTTGTGTGCGTTAGAGGGTGTTGCTGAAGATCTCATCTCCCTTTGGATACCTACAGTGTGTATTTCAACCTAGTGGTCCCAGGAGATTCACCATCTACTCCGGAGACATACCACCTACTCGGAGACAACCATCATCTATTCTCCCCCTCTCCGGTTATTACCTCCTGTCTCACCAACAGACCTGAACCACAACGGATATATTTCTTTTTATTTCTATTTAATTTTAATAAAATCCAGAAAAAAATCTTATTATATATATCCTTCGGTTTAATATTATTTATTAATTTTTCCATCAATATTTTGTTCAGGGGAAGGCGTTCCCCTGACACCAGTTAAGACGGTAGATTAGATTTTTTCTAAAAATTGGGCTATTTTTGCTGCCTATTTTGAAGCAAATCATATTTTAAAAATGGTATTTAATTTAAAATTTATATAGATCAATAATGCTGAAAATAATTAATGGGTACTAAACACCTCATTACACTGTTTACATTATTACTGTCTACCGGTAATAATGGTAAATACTGAATGCAGAGAAGCCTTTGTAGGTACAATGTTTCGCGCACTCGTGGGGTGTGTGGTCACTATTATCCGTTGCTCCGCCTTTATTTACTATATCTGTAATAATGTTTATAGATTATGAATTTTAATTATGTTTGATCACAGTCCCCGCCACCTACACAGTGCCCTTCGCAAGGTGTCAACTCTGACACTTGCAGTGTCTCCTGCAACCTACGTAGGTCAAGTATTATTATATCTACCTGGAGGGTGTTCCGGGGGTCAACGCCCCCGTGGCCCAGTTTAGAAAAAGACAACATTATGAATAAAGATATAAAATTATTAGACAGGTGTTTCGATCTCTAGCCTACGTCAAGCCTATGTCAAGCCTACGTTACCACTTCAACTACTCCAGGCAGGATGCGGAGGCCTGTGGGAGACTATTCCACATTGACTACCACACTCGAGTACGTCCATTCCTTTGGGAATGGTAACTTAGATGATGGCACTAAGGTCTGTTCCTCCTGACCAACTTGATAGGTAGTTCTTTATACTTGTTATAGTGAAGGTGTTATTGTAAATTTCCCCAGGCAGGTTTTTACCTTTGCCTTGAGAAGCAGAATTTTGATCACATCCAGTCAAAGCATGGAATAAGAACAGTGATTTAGACTTTTTGGAACCAAATTTATTACAGACTTCATGAGTAATATGTTTGAAGATTTTGCCTATTCGAAAGCAGATCCTGAGTTCATTAGCTCCTGTTTGATGGAAATCTGCGATAGCCAGTACAATCACCTTTGCATCTACACATCTTACCTGCTGTGCGTAGGAAAATATTTGTCTTCTTCACGGTTGCAGGGGGAGAATTTGCCAGCTAAATATATAAGTAACTCGTCCTTGTTATTGTCATTTTAGCGCTTTAATAATAATAATATTTTAGTCATTTCCGAGAACTGCCTCCCAACTTCCTGACAGTCTAGTGACAAGCTGGACCACACTTCCTCCCAGTTAACACTCGTAAGCTACGTACAGAGGCTTCAAGGATGTCTGATATATACTCAGAGAAGTTAAACACTAACCACTTGCTGCATACTTAACAGCTGACGCTTCACACAGATGAGTAACACCTGAATATTCCTTGCAGGACTTAGTTCTTGGTTTATGTTTATTGCTGCACCATCAAGCAACATAACATCCTCGACAGGAGTGTCTGAGAGCTCCTGGAGAGCGAAACGTTGCCACAATAAAATGTCACATTAGTTGCATTTGTGTCCTTTTACTTAACATATTGTCGGTAATTCTACCAATATTATTACATTTGCTAGGTAGTTGAAGCAAACCAGACTCAGTCCTATGTCGTAATTTTCCGTTGTGAGAGAGAATGAATAAGCTAAATCTTTATTCCTTACATGGCAACACAGTGCAAGAACAAGTGCAGTAATATTTGACTGAATTTGTTTCTTGTCAATGGACATAGCTCAAACTGGTGGACAGTGTGTTCCTCATTGACGTCGCTCTTATTCAGGCTGGTGGACAGTGTTCCTCATTGACGTCGCTCTTATTCAGGCTGGTGGACAGTGTTCCTCATTGACGTCGCTCTTATTCAGGCTGGTGGACAGTGTGTTCCTCATTGACGTCGCTCTTATTCAGGCTGGTGGAAAGTGTGTTCCTCATTGACGTCGCTCTTATTCAGGCTGGTGGACAGTGTGTTCCTCATTGACGTAGCTCTTATTCAGGCTGGTGGACAGTGTGTTCCTCATTGACGTCGCTCTTATTCAAGCTGGTGGACAGTGTGTTCCTCATTGACGTCGCTCTTATTCAAGCTGGTGGACAGTGTGTTCCTCATTGACGTCGCTCTTATTCAAGCTGGTGGACAGTGTGTTCCTCATTGACGTAGCTCTTATTCAGGCTGGTGGACAGTGTTCCTCATTGACGTCGCTCTTATTCAGGCTGGTGGACAGTGTGTTCCTCATTGACGTCGCTCTTATTCAGGCTGTGGACAGTGTGTTCCTCATTGACGTCGCTCTTATTCAGGCTGGTGGACAGTGTGTTCCTCATTGACGTAGCTCTTATTCAGGCTGGTGGACAGTGTGTTCCTCATTGACGTCGCTCTTATTCAAGCGCTCAGACACAAATATATGATACCGTTCCCAGGCAGTCGTCCTCATGGTTCTCACTGACACTTAAGGTTGACAATTGCACGCGAGAGAAAGAACCAGTCTTCACTGGTCTCTGAGTATCACATCTCTTCAACAGACACACAAGGATTTTGTCCTCCTTTCTGAAAGACTATTTACCTCCTCTTGATATTTAAAAAAAATAGAGGCAAAAATATTTAATTTTCTTTGATTAGACTCTCTGAAGTATTCATTTCGTTGACTGACTTAAGTAAACATGTTTTCTTCGTCAAGAACACGTTCTACCTTCATCAATTTTTAAACTTAAAAGACTATTAAATTTTTGTGGTTGAACAATTTTCAAAAAGCTAATTTTCAATTTGTTTTTAATAATAAAAACTTGATAAATCCAATTAATTTAACCAGAAAAATATATGAATAATCATTACGTCTATATATCTACCAGATATCTATCTCATGACACATGTATTTCTATGTTATTGGTGGTTTTAATTTAAACGAGTCAGTCAAATAAATTGTTTATCATTTTTCTTTCGTTCGTAATTCTGTTGTGCGACTGAACCCAGGTCAACCACTTGTCATCCCCCCACACCTGTACCACGATGGTACAGCCAGGTGTCATCCCCCACACCTGTACCACGATGGTACAGCCAGGTGTCATCCCCCCACACCTGTACCACGATGGTACAGCCAGGTGTCATCCCCCCACACCTGTACCACGATGGTACAGCCAGGTGTCATCCCCCACCTGTACCACGATGGTACAGCCAGGTGTCCTCCCCACACCTGTACCACGATGGTACAGCCAGGTGTCATCCCCCACACCTGTACCACGATGGTACAGCCAGGTGTCATCCCCCCACACCTGTACCACGATGGTACAGCCAGGTGTCATCCCCACACCTGTACCACGATGGTACAGCCAGGTGTCACCCCCACACCTGTACCACGATGGTACAGCCAGGTGTCACCCCACACCTGTACCACGATGGTACAGCCAGGTGTCACCCCCACACCTGTACCACGATGGTACAGCCAGGTGTCACCCCCACACCTGTACCGCGATGGTACAGCCAGGTGTCACCCCCACACCTGTACCGCGATGGTACAGCCAGGTGTCATCCCCCACACCTGTACCACGATGGTACAGCCAGGTGTCATCCCCCACACCTGTACCACGATGGTACAGCCAGGTGTCACCCCCACACCTGTACCACGATGGTACAGCCAGGTGTCATCCCCACACCTGTACCACGATGGTACAGCCAGGTGTCATCCCCACACCTGTACCACGATGGTACAGCCAGGTGTCATCCCCCACACCTGTACCACGATGGTACAGCCAGGTGTCATCCCCACACCTGTACCACGATGGTACAGCCAGTGTCATCCCACACCTGTACCACGATGGTACAGCCAGGTGTCATCCCCACACCTGTACCACGATGGTACAGCCAGGTGTCATCCCCACACCTGTACCACGATGGTACAGCCAGGTGTCATCCCCACACCTGTACCACGATGGTACAGCCAGGTGTCATCCCCCACACCTGTACCACGATGGTACAGCCAGGTGTCATCCCCCACACCTGTACCACGATGGTACAGCCAGGTGTCATCCCCCACACCTGTACCACGATGGTACAGCCAGGTGTCATCCCCCACACCTGTACCACGATGGTACAGCCAGGTGTCATCCCCCACACCTGTACCACGATGGTACAGCCAGGTGTCATCCCCACACCTGTACCACGATGGTACAGCCAGGTGTCATCCCCACACCTGTACCACGATGGTACAGCCAGGTGTCATCCCCACACCTGTACCACGATGGTACAGCCAGGTGTCATCCCCACACCTGTACCACGATGGTACAGCCAGGTGTCCTCCCCCACCTGTACCACGATGGTACAGCCAGGTGTCCTCCCCCACCTGTACCACGATGGTACAGCCAGGTGTCCTCCCCACCTGTACCACGATGGTACAGCCAGGTGTCATCCCCACACCTGTACCACGATGGTACAGCCAGGTGTCATCCCCACACCTGTACCACGATGGTACAGCCAGGTGTCCTCCACCTGTACCACGATGGTACAGCCAGGTGTCTCCCCACCTGTACCACGATGGTACAGCCAGGTGTCATCCCCCACACCTGTACCACGATGGTACAGCCAGGTGTCATCCCCCACACCTGTACCACGATGGTACAGTCAGGTGTCATCTCTACACCTGTACCCCTGCACCACAATGGTACAGCCAGGGGTCATGCTCACACCTGTACCACGATGGTACAGTCAAGTTTCATCCCAACACCTGTACCCCTGTACCACGATCGTACAGCCAAGTGTCATCCCCACACCTGTATCATGATGGTACAGTCAGGTGTCAGCCCCACACCTGTACCCTCTGTACCACATTGGTACAGACAGGTGGCATTCCCACATCTGTACCACGACGGTACAGCCCACTGTCATTCTCAATCCTGTACCACGATGGTACAGGTGTACTTCCAGGTGTCATACCCACACCTCTACCATGGTACAGGGGTACAGCCATGTGTCATACCTACATATGTACCATGATGGTACAACAGAAGTATCTTCCTACACCTGTACTCCTGTACCACGATTGTACAACCAGGTGGCATGCCACACCTGTACCTCGAAGGTGCAGTTAGGTGGTTGCAAGTTAGATGGAGACAGACGTTCCCTTTACATGGAAAGACGAAGAATCACTGAGTTTCTCAAAATTCTCAGACTTTACAGCGAAAAGACGCACTGGACAGCGATCAAAAAAACCATTCATACACATCTAAATGTCCTCCAAGAGAGCAGTAGAGAGGGGGAGCAAAAAAAAAAGACATTTAATGAAATTGAAAAAAATATACGTATTTTTTTCTCATAAGCGAAATTCGGGGAACTTACACTGATCACAACAAAGAATTGAGTGAAATACCGTAGACATAATATTACTGTGTTCAGTGAGTCTTTCATCACACTGAAGACTGACAGTCCAAATGAATTTTTCACAAGCCCCAAAACCCTGATATCTCCAAAATCCATATACCCATAACTCCACTCAACTTTGCATTTTGCACATATTCATCAAAATTGACAAAGAAAGCAATAGCACTAACATTTTAATTTATTAACATATCTTTCGTTTCCCACCAAGGCAGGGTGACCCGAAAATGAGGAAATACTTTCATCATTCACTCCATCACTGTCTTGCCAGAGGTGCGCCTACACTACAGTTAAAAAACTGCAACATCAACACCCTTCCTTCAGGCACTGTACTTCCCACGTCCTGGACTCAAGTCTGGCTTGCCGCTTTCCCTGAATCCCTTCATAAATGTTACCTTGTTCCTCTCCACTCGCTCCTAACACGCTCACGCACCCCTGCTGGTAATCCAAGCCCAAGCACACAAAACCTCCTTTATGCCATCCCTCCAACATTTCCTAGGCCGACCCCTACGCCACCTTCCTTCCACTAGAGATTTATACCCTCTCCTAGACATTCTATTTTGTTCCATCCTCTCTAAATGTCCGAACTGCCTCAGCCCCTCCTCAGCCCTCTGGATAATGCTTTTAGTGACCCCCACACTTCCTTCTAATTTCCAAACTACGGATTCTCTGCATTATATTCACACCACACATTGCCCTCAGATATGACATCTCCACTGCCTCCAGCCTTCTCCTTGTTGCAACATTCACCACCCATGCTTCACACCCATATAAAAGTGTTGGTATAACTATACTCTCATACATTCCCCTCTTTGCTTCCATGGATAACGTTCTTTGTCTCAACAGACTCCTCAATGTACCACTAACTTTTTCCCTTCATCAGTTCTATGAGTCATCTCGTCTTTCATAGACCCATCTGCTGACATATCCACTCCCAAATATCTGAACATATTCACCTCCTCCATACTCTCTCCCTCTAATCTGATATCCAATGTTTCATTACCCAATTTTTTTGTTATCCTCATCACCTTACTCTTTCCTATGTTCACTTATAATTTCCTTATTTTACATACCCTTCCAAACTCATCCACCAACTTCTGCAACTTTTCTTCAGAATCTCCCAAAGGCACAGCATCATCAGCAAAAAGGAGCTGTGACAAATCCCACTTTGTGTTAGATTCTTCATCTTTTAACCCCACACCTCTTGCCAAGACCCTCGCATTCACTTCTCTTACAACTCCATCTACAAATAAACTGAACAATCATGGTGACATCACACATCCCTTTCTCAATTTATTCTCATTATTCTCAACAAAATTTGTTGATAGCATCTCACTCTCTTATTTGCTCTCCTTTTACATTCCTTCATCATTCTCTTAACCTCTCTTTCTCTCCAAATACTCCTCCCTCCCTGCATCAATTCTACTTTGTAAAAACCTCTCATATGCTGACTTTTTCTATCTTACTATTCTCTCTACCTCATCATTCCACCAATCGCTCTTCTTCCCTCCTGCACCCACTTTCCTATAACCACATACTTCCGATGGATGAACACTAACACTACATAATTGAATCTACCCCATACGTCTTCAACCTCATTGCCTATACTCTCACTAGCCCATCTTTCTTCCATATACCTTAAATAACCTATGGGAAAGGACTCTGAAAACATGAATCTTCCAACAATGACGAATATAGCCTCTCCACAATGGTGGCAGTGAAACATTCGCAAAAACTATAGACTGATAGTAACTGACGTTTCACATTATCAAAACCTTTGAAAGAGTTAAGGAAGATGACTAGACATGTTAAATCATAATTGCATAACCCAACAATTGCGAGAGCAGGCCGTTCATGCCTCTTGCAATTGCTGGATCCTTGCCACATGGTCTTAGATGCTCTAGAAGACAAAGAAAATGATAATATAGTATACAAAGACATTGGAAAAGCCTTCAACAAATTTGATCATAGGATAACTGCACATAAAATGCTTGCAAACGTAAATAATAGAAACGTTGGCAAATGGATTTTTAATTTTCCAGCAAACTGAACGCAGAGTCAAATCAGAGGCTGTAACAATGAAAATCTATTTTTCTCAAGGCAAACTATTTGACGCAGTTCTATTTACCAATTCAAGTACCTTTGCAGGTACTTGAATTTGTTCGAGAGTGGTTTCCACTGAGAAAACAGCAAACCTACAGGCCTTTCAGTGGGCCACACTAAATATAATGTTCATTGAAGACAAATTTCAGTTGCTTCACTATGGAAAAAATTGAACCGAAAATGAAAACATAAAACAGACTCAAACCACTGGATGGAAGAACATAAAACATACAAACCACTGGATGGAAGAACATAAAACACTCAAACCACTGGATGGAAGAACATAAAACACACAAACCACTGGATGGAAGAACATAAAACACACAAACCACTGGATGGAAGAACATAAAACACACAAACCACTGATGAAAATAAACACACAAACCACTGGATGGAAGAACATAAACACTAAATACTGATGAAGAACATAAAACACACAAACCACTGGATGGAAGAACATAAAACAGACTCAAACCACTGGATAGAAGAACATAAAACACTCAAACCACTGGATAGAAGAACATAAAACAGACTCAAACCACTGGATGGAAGAACATAAAACACTCAAACCACTGGATAGAAGAACATAAAACACTCAAACCACTGGATAGAAGAACATAAAACAGACTCAAACCACTGGATGGAAGAGGAATCTGAGTGATATGAGAATAGTAATGTCAGTTCTTACGTACAAGAATCACACCAGTGACTAATATCGATTCAGATATGAAAAGATATTCATATAAATAAAACTAGAAATTCAATTAACACAGAATAACCATTTTCATTTTTATAAATTTTCTTAGGCATTTATTTCACATTGATAATGCAAGGAAATTGATGGGTTGAATAATTTGAACGTTCAGAACAAGAGACGCCAAGGTAAGGCTGATATTCTTGTTACTCGTGTTATGTAGACTGGAATATTGTCACACACTAAGTCACTTTTAAGGAAGGAAAAAATCGCAGAAATTGAGAATGTACAGAGCCTCTATTGCCGTATAAATTCAATCTAATTTATTAGGAACGCCTGAATTCCCTTAAATTTGACTTCTTGCTACGCGGGGGAGAAATATTCATTATAGTTTCCATTTTGAAAATTCTGGAAGAATTGGTCCCTAATCTTCACACCTCGAATAAAAAACAAGTAGAAAAATGAGTAGAAAAAAAGATAACTCGATATATACGTGTAAAGGAATCCAAGACTTTAAACATCCTCCCTTCCTAAAAGGAATTACCCACAGACTAGCAATATTCAAAAATACTTGATAAGTTCAAGCTAGTAACTGATCATCCAGGCTGTGCTTACCTACCTTGAGCTGTGTGCAGCTAGGACAAACATTCCATCAGCCTCGTTAATCAGCCCAGGACTGGGCTGCTGGGCAGTGACCCCAGGATACACTGAAAAATTATTCCATATCAGCGTAGTTCCATCTTGTGTGTCTTAAAAAACACAGATATCAGACATCATATGACGTCATGGAGTTCATGGCTCACTACTGGCTAACACAGTGAGTTCTCACTCGTTTGGTCCTCTGTCCCTCTGACAGTCATCCCAGGAAGACTGAAGACCTGCGTTAGTTCAGTTGCCTTGCCCTTCCAGCCTCATGATTAGGTTAGGTAAGATTTGTCAGGACACAGGTCGTCATATGACGACCCGCTGCTGGAGCTTTTGGTCATCTGACCGAGGCCTTCCGCTGGCTTACCGGTCCACCCCATTAGAAATTAAGTTTATAATAGCATTAAAACATCTTGATCAAGTGCAATCCCACTATAAATGGTGAATAAATCATGGAAGTGACATACAGAAAGTAGCACACGATCAGTGCATAAATCCAACTTTTCTAATGTTTAGACTTTTACAGTTAAGCTATTAATTTATATTTAAATTATATATATTGCAACGATGAAGGTTTTTTTAATCTCACTTTTGCTGTGAGTGTTGTGTGGGTGGTCATGTAGGAGCTGAGGTGTGGGTGGTCATGTAGGAGCTGAGGTGTGGGTGGTCTTGTAGGAGCTGAGGTGTGGGCGACTGACACAGGTGTGGGAGGTGCCAAACACTACTTTATAATGGATTAAGAGCATTAGGCAAATGATCCGTACACCATCTGGCAACTGATTGCTTGGTCGATGTTCTTAAAAGTCTTGGTAGGGTGACTTAAATGATTGCTGATTTATACTTAAACGAACCTGTGTGTTGAAGAGGGAATCAGTATGATGCCGAAATACTCTTATGTATAACTGATCCCTTTAGTGACTTGAGAATCAGTGCCACTGCGTGGACAAGAGCTAGATCTCGATGTTGGTCTCAGTACTCTTATCATATTTAAGGGGAAATGATAAATTCATATGGGAGACAATCAGGTTTGATCCAGGAAAGTGGAGATTCGGCCCAATTTCCTGGATCAAAAGCTCTTCACCAGCAACAAGGCGCCTACCTCCCTTGAAGGAATAGTTATCGTATATAGAACTAATCTTATCTTCTGTTTCTTTTTTTCCAAGCGAGTTCCAATGTACCATTATTAAGGGAGATTTGTACCTGGAAGCTAGTGAAGGGCTCTTGATCCAATGAGCTGGGTCAAACCTGATTGCCTACTCCCAATGCACTTAATAATAATAACAATAATAATAAATCTGTCAGACACTGCAACATCATGGGACCTTGATACAAGGAATTCTTCAAGACTTGTCCAACCTTTGGACGAAGACCTACTTACACTAGTGGATGGTACCACTGTGACTCCGCCTCCTCCTGCTTCTACTCACCTGACTACAGTATATAAGCCACTTCTCCGGCCATATGATGTAAAATATACCATCATTTTTCAAGAGGTGGCCCAGTAAGCCAGCGGAAGGCCTCGGTCAGATGACCAGAAGCTCGAACGGCGAGTCATCATCTAAGACCCGCGTCAGGAAACACTTGTCCTGTTTCCTGACGAACCTTATCTAACCTAACCATATGCTGTACTTTCTTCAAGGCTGATGGACTGAACACATCTATTCCAGGCTGAGGGACTCATTACCTCAAACTCCGCCTTTCTTTACACCGCTCTTCTTTGTAATGGACTGATGAAGCCACTCTGTGGCGAAACTTTTCTTCAGTAAAGATTCCCATATGTTACACAAGTGTCTCATTCTGCAACTTGCCGGTTTTCAAAACTATTTATCACATACACAATAAATAAATGTACCACTGATCCGTCTAGCTTACAATTCAGCTATAGTCACCACGAACTGAAACCTTGCAACTAAATACTGCAAGAGTGATTGATGAAGCGTGGATGAAACTGCCGGAATTAATAAGTTAAATTAATAATGATAATTAAGCTTCGAAATTATTGAAACAACTGACTAATCCCTGATCGGCCGTTGTTGCCAAGTATCTAATTGGTAAAGTTAAATATTACGAACACAAGCAGAGATTTTCAAGGCCTGTGGGACCTGGCAATTAACAGTCAGTAATATGTGGCGATACACAGGGTAAGACAAGGGTGAGGTAAACACAGCAGGGGCAATATTTACAAGGTTAAGATATTAAGTTAGTGGTATAATGAGGAGGCACCCAAGAACCACTCAAAGCAACAAGTGGTTCGCAGTAAAGCGAACCACTCGTTGCTCTGAGGGGCATAAATGGAAGGGGTACAAATAACAGGAGTCCTCAAGGTATTAAGTTTGTCAGGAAACAGGACAAGTGTTTCCTGACTCGGATCTAAGTCATATGATGACCCACAGCTGGAAAAGCTTTTGCTCATCTAACCGAGGCCTTCCGTTGGCTTACCAGTCCACCCCTTTAAAAATTATGGTTATGATCACAGCCATTTTACTATTATCAGGAGTTCTCAAATTATTCTTCAAATTTACATATCTTTGGTAAGGCCTCATTTACATTATATACATTTTCCAGCGCGAACAAATGCGCTGGAAAACGTACAGAGAAGGATGACAAAAGTGATCCCATGTATCAGAAATCTTTTGAGGACTGACTGAGGGCCCTGAATCTGGATTCTCTAGAAAGGCATAGAATTAGGGGAGGGGAATATGGTTGAGGTGTATAAATGGAAAACAGAATAAATAAAGGGGATGTAAATAACGTGCTAAAAATATTTAAGACAGGACTCGCAGCAAAGGGTTCAAAGTTGGAAAAAACTTTGATTTAGAAAGGATATAGGAAAGCACTAGTTTAGTAATAGAGCTGTGGATGAGTGGAACTTTGTGTAGCTTTTAAAATAAGTTAGTAAAGTATATGAGCGAGTGTAGGTGGGAGTGAGATGGACCTGCCTAGCTTGGGCCAGTAGACCTGCAGCAGTCGTCGTCCTCTTTTATGTTCTAGTCACAGTATGCAAAAGTCTACCTGCCAGCCGGGCAGGTGTGGCATCACCTGAATTACAAGTTCGCTGGTCAAGAGGTCGTGTCAATGGTGGTATGACGACCATCGAATAAAATGTAACATACTCTTCTCACGCCACATTACATAAACACTTTCAATGAAAATATTTAACTAATTCTAATGGGAATTCATTTTAATGATATTCAGGTGTAGAGAAAAATAAGATCATCGTAGCAAGTTTGGGGAAGGTCTGGAAGAGCACCAGAAGCTGCGGTCAACAAAGTGTATTAACTCACAATGTTTTCAGGTAAAATTCCCATACCAACGAGAGACACAAAGAAGAAGTCATCATAACTTTTACATTATGTTCAAACCCTTTAAAGATAAAAGGGTAATGGAGGAAAGGGATTCGAACAAATGTTTGAGACAGTCTAGAACATTATCACTGTACTCTTAACATTATGTTCTAGTGCAGAGTTTAACAACTTTCTAGTAGAACAATTTGAGAAATGTTAGTACATGTAATATATGTAGTTAGTACATTTTTAATAAATTATTATAATGTCATTTGGGGTCTGGAACGGATTAATTATATTTCCATTATTCCTTATGAGAAAAATTGCTTTGGTTGTCGTCCATTTTGGTTGTCGAATCGACATCTGGAACGAATTAAGTTCGATAACCGAGGTTCCACTGTAATTTAATAGACAGTACGATTGTCTAGGGTTGCTCTGAATAATTCAGAACAGCTACATGCAAATTGAGACTAGAATCTCACTATCGTGAAAGAAACAGTGTAAAGACAACTGAGGACCGAACTTGTATCTTTGCAAATTCAAAATCCACAACAACACCCGCTCAGCCATGATGAAAATTAGACACCTGTGCAACATCTGGGTATCTTTATTGTAGACGTTTCGCCAACCAGTGGCTTTATCAATACAAATTCCAGAACATAATTGGAAGACAGTTGAACTATATACAAAATATGAGGTAATCAGTCCCTCAGCTGTGGAGTTGGAGCATTTATACTTGTTGAACCGTCTGGGATTATGCCATAGAACTATGTCAACTGATGTGTTCAGTGTATCAATCTTCAAGACTGACGGACTGAAGACATCGGTTCCAGGCTGACTGAGTACCTCAAATTCCTCTCTTTCTACCGTTCTTCTTTGTATTGGACTAATGAAGTCACTGAGTGGCGAAACGTTTCCTCAATAAAGATTCCCAAAGGTTGCACAAGTATCATCATACAAGTTGATACACAAGGAACAAGACTTCTCACGTAAACAAATCTTTTAAAACTATCATTATCAAGTAGTTGATGAGATGAAGGCAGGAATATCTGAGCTTTCCAATCCTGAACTGTCAAAGAAATTGGTGGGAACTTCACTCCGACTATAGCATCAGTTCTATTCTTTGACTAACACAGTGCTATCAGTCTCCACGTAACAGTAACATGTGGTATAAACCTTGGCATGTTTCAGGTCACCATGTGTCACACACCTCACTGTCCGCCTATATACACTGTCATTTTAATCTCTGTGTTGTGCCTCTGCTATAGGGCTGTAAACGGTACTTCATTTGTACAAACTCCGACACTCCTTCGAGAGCCACTGCCGGGTCACCACATGGAAAAAGACCAGGGGCAGGACCCGTCCTGGCCAACCTACATGAACATCTCTATATGTTAGAAGTGATCAAGGTCCCAGGTCCGAAACGTTTTCTAAGAAATATGTCCTAGTGTTTGTCTTTTTAAACCAGAATAACATTGTGGAAACACATCATATTGACAGGTTATAACCTGTCAGTACGTGTTTCCAAGTACCTGTTACCGATCCCGTGTTGTAGCAATCTGTCAATGAAATGTAATCGACTACCATGTTGCAGCTGCCTGTCAAAATGGTTCCCTTCTTATCCATACAAAGCCGTTCATTCCTCTATTGTTTCCTGCCGCTGTCCTCCCGTTCTGCATGTTTATCATGCTCTTTTCTCGTAGTCATTGCTCCACTACATTCCCGTGTACATTAAGGATTACCTCTGTTTTCATTCCTACCTTTCTTACTTGCATGTGTATTGCAGCAGGTGCCTGGTGGCAGCAGGTGCCTGGTGGCGGCAGGTGCCTGGTGGCGGCAGGTGTGTGTGGTGGCAGTTGTTGTGCAGGAAGCCGACTCACCTGTAGGGGAAAACAAATCATCTTTGAAGTTATTCGATAAAAATCTTTAAGTTTAATGAAAAATTATGAATAGCTTATTTTAGCCTGTATGAATATACATCTTTTTGAATTCATACATTATATATCGGGCGACATTAACATTAATTTCATACTACTTTTACATTATAGCCAGGGATTGTAATTATTTTATTATCACACTCTTGGAAAGTATTTAAATCCTTTAAGATAATACAGCACAATGCAGCCTAAAACATTTAGGTCTTCTAACTCCTCTTCAAAATCATTCACTGGAAACTCCGGGATTTGCATTTTATTAAAAAACTATGGAAAAAAATTTAGGAAAAAAAAATGCATTTTTATTATATATATATATATATATATATATATATATATATATATATATATATATAAAGAAGGTTTGAAAGAGAATATAAAGTGTTTAAATCAATATTTGAAGCTAGCTGCAGCTGGCAAGGAAGACTCACAGGATATATAAACCCAGAAGTTTATGCCTCTCAGCGTAGATATACTGAGAGTTTACCTTAATCCTTCTTTCAGGGATTAAGGTAAACTCAAGAATACTTAGATTCTGTTTTCAGAGATTAAAGTACTTTTGTTCAGTGGTGACACGTTAGATGCAGCTTTAATGACACTAAGAGTAGTCGACTGGCTTTAAATCGCTTTAACTAACCAAAGTTTCTCGAAACCGGTCACAGGTATGTAAAAGGCATGCTGCTTTGTTATTCAGCGCTTTAAACACTCGCTGAGGTTATCATGTTGTTCCAACACTGAACTTTATTTATGTCAACAAATTGTTGCTATCATTAAGAATCTGCTACTTAACAATGTGCTGCTATTTTATCAATTACCTGCAGATTTTAATAATTTATCTTAAAAATCTGTTTCTATCTTAATCTGTTGCTATCTTAATTTCCTGCTATCTTAATAATATGTTACTATCTTAACAGCTACCTGCAATCTTTAATTTACTGCTTTCTTAACAATTTGCTGCGATTATAAAAATTACCTGTCATAATTTGTGCATATGTTATCACATTGCTGCTTTCTTAACTTATAAGAATTTTCTGCAGTCTTAACAAGTTGCTGGTATTTTATCAATTTCCTCTTACCTAAACAATTTGCTGCTATTTAATTTCCTATTATCGTTGGTAGTGATGGAGTTATTTTACAGAAAACTTCGTCACATAGCAATCAAAACAGTCCAAAGTCATCTTAGTCGCCTTCCTCAAGTCATATTCACCTCATAGACAATAAGCCACCACACTTTATAACGATAGTATGGTGGTGGTGGTGGTGACTTGTTCGTCAGGAAACAGGACATGTGCGTCTCGTGACTTTTATTACTCAGGAATCAAGCAAAGTTCATTTTGACAGAGTCGTTCGTCAAATGATAGTGGTGTTTTGAACAAGAAACAGGGCAAGTGTCTTCTAACAGAGATCTTTGGAGCTTAAACCACTTTACCACTTTCTAAACCAGAGACTCATTACCTTGTAACGTTTTAAGAAGACTCTGACGATAGGGAAAAGGTCCCTATCATTTATGCTGAGAAATGATGTTCTTAGGCAAGCAAGCATCTGTGGGGAATATTATTACATTTAACGTGAAGAGCTAAACCCGTGATGGTCATACAGAGCCAGAGAAATTGAAGTGGAGGAACTTAGGTTTGAGACAGTGAAGTAAAGGGTTAGGCCCAGTTACTTACAATACCATCAGCAGCTTCAAGACACCTAGTGAATCCTGAGAGGTTGTTCAAGAAAGGTATATAATACCGACAAGATGAAAGTTAAGACATGTGCAACATCTGGGTATCTTTATTGTAGACGTTTCGCCATCAAGTGGCTTTATCAATACAGATTCTAGGACAATTTTAAGACAGTAGAACTATATACAAAATATGAGGTTATCAGTCCCTCGGCCTTGGAGTTGGTGTGAAGAGCACCGTTGTTGTGGAGATTCCTCAATATTTTGTATATAGTTCTACTGTCTTGAAGTTATATCCTAGAATTTGTATTGATAAAGCCACTGGATGACAAAACGTCAACAATAAAGATACCCAGATGTTGCACATGTGTCTTAACTTTCATCAATCCTGAGAGGAATGATTGATGCTGTTCTCATCACCTCACTGAGGTCTCCAGCTTAGGCTGACAGATTTCATGTCATGTATGACCCAGCTGTGTGACAGAATCTGACAGAAAAACAACTACCCTTAGTTCCCACAAACTAATTTCAGATAGAATAGGGTAGCCAGAACTACCGGTATTCCCATACCATTATTATACAGAATAGGATAGCAGAAGTGTGTAGCCAATTCTGTCAAAGAGCCGATGACTCTGTACCCAGGTCAAGGTTATCCAGCGTCTAGGGGTAGAAGCAAGTGACAACTGGTGGCACCAGCAGCAATTTGGCATTGGCAGAAGTGTGGCACCCTCTTCATCTCAAGGTGAGCATGAAGCGTGAGGAATCATTTAGCAGAGGCAGGGGCCTCCCACGTGGCACCTCCAGCATCACACTGAACGTGCTCTCAGTGACACGATGTGCCACGCTTCTTGCTGCCACTACTGGCTCTCTCTCTTCTTCATCTTGATACACACACCGCCTGCCTTACATCAACCTTCCCGTGACACTAACAAGAGTAGATATTTTTTTTTTATATTGCCCCGATGGCAGTGCCACTGTTCTGTTTTCTAACGCACAAACAACAGTGTCGTGCTGAGAGTGAAAGTGAAGCCAAAAAATAGGGTGTGTGAGATAGCTCAAATGGCTGATGCGTCAGTGACGCTATCAACACCATCTTTGCCTGCTGCAACATTCAGCTATCATTACCTTTACAAATTGCTATTCCTAATTGCTGCAAATTGTGCGGGATTTTCCTAAGAGACTGACCACCTTTTAATAAGC
Source organism: Cherax destructor (assembly GCA_009830355.1). NCBI lineage: Eukaryota > Metazoa > Arthropoda > Malacostraca > Decapoda > Parastacidae > Cherax > Cherax destructor. The sequence continues at coordinate 26,083 of WNWK01004954.1, forward strand.
CTGAATAACTGATAACTTCAAATTGACTAATTTCTACTGTCTCCAGTGTTAAAATATTCTGTCAATCTTCGACAGTAAAGATAGCAAGTGTAGCCCGTACGTCGTATCAACTTGTCGGTACCGTATACGATTCTTCTGTACAATGAGATAATACTGATTCCCTCTTCTTCCATGCCTGTGAACGGTGTTGAGAGGTGTTCCATTGTCGCATCCCGGCCAGACTTCCTGATTAACCAGGCTACTGATACCTCCAGCCGCGCGACCTCGCAGTCATCACAGACCAACCGATCAGGTACAACCTGAATAAATTAACCCAGTTTTTCCTGGAAGACTCGTGCTTGGAGCATGTGAGGTAGGCGGAGGGAGGTTAATTAAATGCGGAATGTGCATTTCTCTCGGCACATTACAAGCTGAAGGGCACGAGACGTCCCACGAAGAATTGTTCTATTAAATGAAATTGGGTCAAGATTCAGTGTGCAGCGATCCTCTTTCATACAAGAGTTACACTGTGGGAACACACGCAAGACTTACACTGTGGGAACACACGCAAGACTTACACTGTGGGAACACACGCAAGAGTTACACTGTGGGAACACACGCAAGAGTGCTCCTGCGCTGTGAGTGGTACTGGGAATTACCTGCCTCACGGCCAGGTCTCCGACCAAGGCATTCGAGGAAATATCACAAGATTAAGAAATATTAAAAAGAAAAGTAAACATGTTCGTATACTGTATGTAAGAAGTAGTTTGTCAGATTTTCTCGTCATCTTAAGAGTTCACGAGGCAGGATGAAGAAGCGGCAATCCTGCCAGAAGTCAAAAAAATTAAAACATTTTCCATTTCACGCTCATTTGAGAGGATGGTTGCGCCTCCCTGGGTAGTTGATGTCTACCAGACTATTACTATTCTATATATGTGAGAATATTTGTTATTTGTAGTACGTACTCTATTCTACGTTCTATACATTGTGGGGAAAACTCACAATGTGCGACTACCCAAATCTATATGAATGTGTGGAAACACCCAGAGAGAGAGAGAGAGAGAGAGAGAGAGAGAGAGAGAGAGAGAGAGAGAGAGAGAGAGAGAATGTGTGTGTGAGGGTGTGTGTGTGTGTGTGTGGTGTGTGTGTGTGTGTGTGTGTTTACTCTGCATGACAGCTCTATTGTGAGAACACGACCAGTGTCTGGTTACCCTATTTTATATGACAAGAGCAGTGACTGACTACTTTTTTTGTACATGCGTAAAAACCCACAATGTGTTACGACTCTATCATAATTACATCGTAGGAACACCCACAGTGTATGACTATCCTTTATAATAGTCACATTGTGAGGGGAAAAAGTTGGCTATGTTTCCCTGCCATATTCCATCACGCACGATGTGTTTACACACCAGGAAATGAAATCTGTTAGTCAGAGCCAAGCGGCTTCAGTAAGGCGAAGAAAAAACCGTGAAGCATTCCACTACGGGTTCAGTAGCGCGTCAGCTTTAAAGGCTTCGTTACAGCAGGACTGGACCTACTATTACGAGGGCATTACAATCTCTCAGGATAATTCTGGAGAGGACTTAACGAAGGGGAGACGCAGTCAGAGACGCTTAAGGAGCTCTCCGGCATGAGCAAACCTACGTCAGAATTTGCTCTTCATAACACAAGACTAAGAGGCATAAATGTCTGAGCAACAGCAGGAAACTTTTTAAAATATTCTAGGCTTGTTTTTCTTTTACTTTCCGAGAAGAGATTTTTATCAACAGAATACTGAACCAATTAGGAAGGGATTTTATAATGAGCCCATTAAAGTTAATGGTGGAATTCTACCATGAAGAATATTCGGCGAATAATTCCCCCATGTCTGACTATTGGTGCTAGCGGTTGGCAGAGTGTTAGTGCAAGCAACTCACTATCAAACTATTCGTGCTAACAGTCAACAAAATGAGAACTGGGACTAGCAGCTATGCTGCTTGCTGCTTGAACGACAGTCTACCAGAAGGCCTGATCCAGGATTGGGTCACAGGGGGCGATGGCCCCAGTTAGTCAACATGCAATTATAATTTTGCAGAGGAATTTTTTTATCCATTAACCCTCCTCCCCCTTCCCCTCCCCTTCCCTCCCCCTCCCCTTAGTCAGCAGGAACTAAAACCTAAGTAAGACATTCTATGAAAATTTTGAACAGTTACGATGATAATTGAAACGAGGAAAACTGATTTTTATTTATGTGAAGCAAGGAACTAGTGAATGTCCTCCAAACAAAACCTCTGAAGTAAACAACTAGTGAATTTCTACCAAATAAAACACATTGTAGAATTTACTTATAAACTCTAAGGGACACGAGAACCAGACTTAGGAAATACAAAAGGTCAGTTAGATATAGGCCTTAAGCATGGTAAAACAAGAAAAACTAATTTATTTATATCAATAAATTTTATCATGATCTTTCGGGAGTGGATGCAGGATGCTGTGAGAGATTATGTTGTGGAGACTAATGCCTCAAGCTTACATAGAGGAGGTCACCAGATCTGTCTTACAAGTGCCTTGTGATTTCGCACTGTCACTGTATAAGCACCTACTTCCTTCACTCTTTGCTGAAGACGGCCTCAGACATAGATCGAAATATTCAGTTTGTCTATTTCTACAAAGTGAGAGTTTATGTCGCTTATGTGGAGAAATTTATTCATGTGGATAGGAAATTTCCTTGTCCATATAACCTTTAGCTTACTATGAGACGATTTTTTTGAGGGAGGTCACCGCCCCCGTGGCATGGTCCCAGATTATTCCTCCCATTTGCTGGCTTGGCAGCTCAGGCAGTCCAACGTATACAACACAGCCGGGCTGATCAGGAATGGAGAATATTTAAGCGCTTTATTCCTCCTTACGCTTATTGATTTCTCTCCCCTGTTCTTCCTTGAAGGTATTTTGAACGATCTTCAGAGTTTCTCGCTTTCATATGGAGTGATTTCAGTGTGCAGATTTGGGATCAGTCCTTCCAGGATTTTCAGGAATAAATTATGATGTAATTTTCTAGCCTACATTCCAAGAACAGTTCAAGGCACTTCGAACATTAAGGTCCACTGTACGTTTTTCATCTCTACAATCTTTCCTGCCCTGAAGGAGACCGTTACTATACAGAAGGTTGCGACAAAAACATTGTTGTGATTCTTGAATGAGAGATCCTCTGACACTCACAAGACTCACACTGAACTTCCTCTCTGCTGAATAATTCGAGTTTGCCTTCTATTGCATTTCAGATTATTTCTTTAAATCTTCCACTGCACAGCAAATGAAATTTGTCGTCAAGAGGGACAGTCATTGACTCATCGAGAGTAGCACTTGCAGCTGCCATCAGTGGCACGCTGCCATCAGTGGCACACTGCAAGTCAAGTGTAATGCGATACTGTCGCTCAAAGAGGCTTTCGTTGTCGTCTGTACTGACGACACCGAGAAGCTCATCACCACCACTGCTACTACCACTCTTCAACAGCGAGGATTTCAAGTCCTGACTTCCCCAGCTTTGAGGGTTAAGAGAACTGTGTTCTTGAAGCAACTAGACAAGCTCATCACTACCCAGGCTACTGAAGAAATCAAATCATCCATAGAAGTCCAGAACCCTTGGGCCAAGGTGGAGTTTATTGCAAAAATATCCAATGCTTCCTCCATGCTGAAGGTCACCTTCAGTGACCTCACCATGGCAGCCAGGGCTCTCGTCGAGGGACTGGCTATTCACTATTTTCACATCAATCCAGAATACATTGAAGCAGAGAAATTCAAGCACATCCCACAATGTTATAACTGTTACTCATACCTGCACACCACCAAAGACTGCCCAACCAAGGACAAGAAGTTCTGCTCTACCTGTAGCAACGAAGGCCACGACTTCAAGACCTGCACCACCACAGTTTCCCCTTATTGCTTGAATTGCAAGAACGACCTCCATACCCTTGCCGCCAAATGCCCAATCAGACGTGAAGTGCTCAAGAAACAACTTGGACAACTAAATAAAACCACTGCACAATCCTCAACATATGCTGCCATCACGAAACTCCAAACTGATACCACCAAGATTCTCCAGGCCACTCAAGTTGCCTCCTCCACTACTACCTCACCATCTCCGCCTACTGGCGACCCCTCCTAAATTCTTTACTGCATTATGAACGCCTATGTACACAATATAACTGCTCCTAGATCACTCAATAACACCATCATGAACTCTTCAAACTCAACAACATGCCAAGCTTAACCTTCCCCAATTCTCCACCTTCATCGGACATCAAAGCCACTACTTGTAGCGTCAATTTCTCAGCTCCACCCCTCCACCCACCATGGGAATGGACCAATCACAGACCACTGAGACGCAGGCAAACCCACCAATGAGAGACCACCATCACCTTCTCCCTCTACCTCCACCACCGACCAATCATCGACACCATCTGCCTCCGAGACCAAGCTAACCTTCTACGGTACGCCTGGTGTCAAGCTCTACACCACGAAACCATAAATAACAAAAAAGGCACAATACCGTAAATGGTCCAAGTCGGGCCGAAACGTCGTCGTAAGCTCCTCTCTTTTTATATGTGCGGGTTGTGTGTGTACACGAAACCATATAACAATGCAATGTCTGTCCAAGAACTCGCCCAACGACTCCAAGATGGGACTGTCAAGTTCACCTTAGACCAAGTCCTCTTCAACCTCAACAATTCTGGACCAGATCCCACAATCCCATTTCAAGTGCGGCACCTCACAAGAGCGAAGTTCAACACACTCACCAATGGCTCAATTGCATAGCTTGCCTCCCAACGACCATTCACCGCCTAGTTAAAGTTTCCCAGCATTTTGCTATTCAATTAAAGCTGGGGTTTGGCTCCAATCGACCCTAATACAGCTGCCTTCTCTGCCCTTCCTGCCCACCTCTTGCAGTACAACCTCACCGCTGATTCCAGAAATTCTCACACATCGACACCTACAGTATACCTGCACAACTTGCCCAGAGTGGACATGCCAATCACCTTTATCATCCTCCATCATCCCAACCCTTTCCCATATTTCCATCCTTACCCATCCTCCTTCCTTCCTCATCTTACCGAAGCTCCAGTCAGACCAGTTCCAGAACATCATAGTGTTCTGTGGCCTATTGGATGACTTTGTTTATATCTGCTTGAAGGTTCGCTGTGCCATCAATAGATGCCTCGCTCACATAAATTCTACTTTATAAGCAAAAGATGATGAGGTGTCATGATTTATGTCCTAGTTATTTCAAATTCAAGAATGATAAACATACATGGGGCGAATACTGCACCTTGAGGAAAAGTGCTTTTCATTGTGGCAGTCTCCAACTTTACAAATATGTTAAGAAGCTAAATATCCACCTGCTAAGTTTTCCACTTATTCCTTTTGCATGCATACTGCTCGCCATTGCACCATGATGACACTGGTCAAACTTGATGAAGGCTTCCGCAAGGTCAGCGTACACTACATCTGCATTTAGCTCTTCTTCCAAAACATCAGATCAGGTCATAATGGTCTAGCACTTGTGGAAAGGCTATGTGAAAAGACCAGTTTAGTATCGAAGTGTGGATGTGACCGGAAAAACAGGCAACAAGTGGGGATTGGTCTGAATATAAAGAATCACTTAGATGCACAGATCTATTTAACACCATGAATGATGTAGTCAGATTTAAGGCAGTCAAAATTGAAAATCAGAATCTAGATGTTGTGCTAGTAAATAAACTACCAGATGCACTTTCCAGCAGTTCAAAGACTAACTATTGAAAATTCAGTACCAAACGAGCCTGGGAGAACTCTGGGAGCTTAGTAAAGGTATCAAAGGTGTCTCGGAAGCCTATCAAACCTGTCAACAGGTGATATTTTGCTTGGTCACCAATATAACAAATAAATTGGAAGAATGCAGCAAGGGTTGTAATGGCATAGATGGTTCCTGCAGTTAGGTTAGATGAACAGTCAAACAATCGAATTATATATTAAGCATTTACACTAAATTCGCCTTAAGCCAGCGAATGGCAGAACCTACCAGACTAGGCAATAACCTCTCGACTTTATATCCACGAAAAATAAAGACCTAGTCCGGATCCTAATCGAGAACATAACCGAGGTTCAGACCTGCACATACACTGACCCGGGGCAGAGAAACCTGACCAGTCACGAGGGTCAACAAAAACAATTTCAATAATAAGAAGAGCAGTGACCAAATCAATCGTGACTACTGAAATGCGCTGGGTACGGGTACCCAAAGATCATACATAAGACAGGTTAAAAGAGATCATATTCTAGTTTTGCCTTATGTCCCTTCTAATACTTACACTGTTATATTTTTTTTACTAAAGAATTATGTAGCATTAAATTGCCTGATAATACTATTGCTCCTATCGACGTCGAATCTTTAATAACAAATATTCCTCTCGCTAAAACGATAAATATACACACATCAGTTATTCCAGTACACCGATAATGTAGACGGTTTGAACAAATCCCTAGCCATAAATTGTCATTAGCAGTAAATGATTGTTTATTCATGTTTAATTATTGTATGAATTCACAAATTGATGATGTTGCTATGGGAAATTGTCTAGGTCTAACTATTGCTAATATTTTATTTACTTTTCATGAGAGCAATTAAACCACTGTCGTATATAACTAGTCCAGTTATTCTGTGGTTACTTACATAACCACCAGCCTAATATAAAATTTACTAATGAAATAGAAAAGAATTGTAAATTACCTTTCTTGGATATTTTAATAGAAAACTGAGGACATGTTCATGACAACTATATTTTTCCACTGTTATACCAATTCAGTTTGACTATAATTTAATAACTCTTACAACAAGAGCTACAAGATATGTTCAAATTACAGCAGCTTTCACCAAAACTTATAATTCAATACATCAATGACTCACGAAATCGTAATGACACGATTGTAAACAATCCATACCACGGGTGGGGTTCGAACCCGCGGTCAAAGAGTCTCAAAACTCCAGACCGTCGCGTAAGCCACTGGGCCAGCTAGCTTCAATAAGATTCATCCAACTAGGTATATTTCTACACCATAGGAAGGTTAGCATAGGCACCACTGTGTCCATAAATGCAAGTTTTTACAGACGAATCTCCCGCTAGCATGGCCGTGACGGCCTAAACCTACGCCTAGCTAGCCCTCCATTATATATCAGTATAAGTGAATGATACCTAGGTAGTAGGTTGGTAGACAGCAACCACCCAGGGAGGTACTACCGTCCTGCCACGTGAATGTGAAACAGAAACCAGTAATTGTTTTACACGATGGTAAGATTACGGGTGTTTTTTTTTTTGTCTCAAACATGCGGGATACCAAGTATATGTATGTACACCCATATATATACACACACTAAGAAGAAGCGTTTGACAGTTCCACACAAGAGATTAGTGCAGAAGCTGGAGTGGAGGACCAGGCAGGGGTAACAGGGAAGGCACTACAATGGATCAGGGAATACTTGTCAGGAAGACAGCAGCGAGTCATGGTACATGGCGAGGTGTCAGAGTGGGCGCCTGTGACGAGTGGGGTTCCACAGGGGTCAGTCCTAGGACCGGTGCTGTTTCTGGTATTTGTGAACATGACGGAAGGAATAGACTCCGAAGTGTCCCTGTTTGCAGATGTGAAGTTGATGAGAAGAATTCAATCGGACGAGGACCAGGCAGAACTACAAAGGGATCTGGACAGGCTGCAAGCCTGGTCCAGAAATTGGCTCCTGGAGTTCAACCCCACCAAGTGCAAAGTCATGAAGATTAGGAAAGGGCAAAGAAGACTGCAGACGGAGTACAGTCTAGGGGACCAGAGACTACAAACCTCACTCAAGAAAAAAGATCTCGAGGTGAGTATAACACCAGGCACTCGTATGCTGCAGCATATGGGCGCCTAGCAAACCTAAAAACAGCATTCCGACATCTTAATAATAAGGCTTCGTTTTCTGACTAAATCGATTACTGGTTGTGTGTGTGTGCGCGCGCGCTCACCTATTGTAGTTGCAGGGGACGAGTCACAGCTCCTGGCCCTGGTGTGTGTGTGTGTGTGTGTGTGAGATATACGTATGAGGGGGGCTTGTGAATCTAATGAATCTCCCAGTCTGTATAATATTGTGACAGTCGACACTAAGAAAAAAAGTGGCTGGTGTGGAACATGATTCGATTTCACTATAAAACTACGTAAAGGGCCAAGTGAACGAAGAACACCACCAGAAATATCGTCGCTCCTGATTGTCGTTATCAACGACAGGGAAGGAAAAAATGAAAGAGGACGGAAACGAAGGAGAGGTTTGTTGCGAGATAATAGATATTTAATATGACATGTGTCTCAGAGCCGGCGCCACCCTGGGCAAGTATGGAAGACATGTCTGCCACGACGAGTAAAGCTATTCCTTGTACACATCTAAGAGAAAAGAACAACCCGGGATTAATGTCTGTGTATCTGTGTGTATCTGTGTGTGTCTGTGTGTGTCTGTGTGTGTCTGTGTGTGTCTGTGTGTATCTGTGTGTGTCTGTGTGTATCTGTGTGTGTCTGTGTGTATCTGTGTGTGTCTGTGTGTATCTGTGTGTGTCTGTGTGTATCTGTGTGTGTCTGTGTGTGTCTGTGTGTGTCTGTGTGTGTCTGTGTGTATCTGGGTGTGTCTGTGTGTATCTGGGTGTGTCTGTGTGTATCTGGGTGTGTCTGTGTGTATCTGGGTGTGTCTGTGTGTATCTGGGTGTGTCTGTGTGTATCTGGGTGTGTCTGTGTGTATCTGGGTGTGTCTGTGTGTATCTGGGTGTGTCTGTGTGTATCTGGGTGTGTCTGTGTGTATCTGGGTGTGTCTGTGTGTATCTGGGTGTGTCTGTGTGTATCTGGGTGTGTCTGTGTGTATCTGGGTGTGTCTGTGTGTATCTGGGTGTGTCTGTGTGTATCTGGGTGTGTCTGTGTGTATCTGGGTGTGTCTGTGTGTATCTGGGTGTGTCTGTGTGTATCTGGGTGTGTCTGTGTGTATCTGGGTGTGTCTGTGTGTATCTGGGTGTGTCTGTTGTGTATCTGGTGTTGTGTGTATCTGGTGTGTGTATACTGGGTGTGTCTGTGTGTATCTGGGTGTGTCTGTGTGTATCTGGGGTGTGTCTGTGTGTATCTGGGTGTGTCTGTGTGTATCTGGGTGTGTCTGTGTGTATCTGGGTGTGTCTGTGTGTATCTGGGTGTGTCTGTGTGTATCTGGGTGTGTCTGTGTGTATCTGGGTGTGTCTGTGTGTATCTGGGTGTGTCTGTGTGTATCTGGGTGTGTCTGTGTGTATCTGGGTGTGTCTGTGTGTATCTGGGTGTGTCTGTGTGTGTCTGTCTCTGGGTGTGTCTGTCTCTCTGGGTGTGTCTGTGTGTTCTGGGTGTGTCTGTGTGTGTCTGTCTCTGGGTGTGTCTGTCTCTCTGGGTGTGTCTGTCTCTCTGGGTGTGTCTGTCTCTCTGGGTGTGTCTGTCTCTCTGGGTGTGTCTGTCTCTCTGGGTGTGTCTGTCTCTCTGGGTGTGTCTGTCTCTCTGGGTGTGTCTGTCTCTCTGGGTGTGTCTGTCTCTCTGGGTGTGTCTGTCTCTCTGGGTGTGTCTGTCTCTCTGGGTGTGTCGTCTCTCTGGGTGTGTCTGTCTCTCTGGGTGTGTCTGTCTCTCTGGGTGTGTCTGTCTCTCTGGGTGTGTCTGTCTCTCTGGTGTGTGTGTGTCTGTCTCTGGGTGTGTCTGTCTCTCTGGTGTGTCTGTCTCTCTGGGTGTGTCTGTCTCTCTGGGTGTGTCTGTCTCTCTGGGTGTGTCTGTCTCTCTGGGTGTGTCTGTCTCTCTGGGTGTGTCTGTCTCTCTGTGTGTGTCTGTCTCTCTGTGTGTGTCTGTCTCTCTGTGTGTGTCTGTCTCTCTGTGTGTGTCTGTCTCTCTGTGTGTGTCTGTCTCTCTGTGTGTGTGTGTCTCTCTGTGTGTGTCTGTCTCTCTGTGTGTGTCTGTCTCTCTGTGTGTGTCTGTCTCTCTGTGTGTGTCTGTCTCTCTGTGTGTGTCTGTCTCTCTGTGTGTGTCTGTCTCTCTGTGTGTCTCTGTCTCTCTGTGTGTCTCTGTCTCTCTGTGTGTCTCTGTCTCTCTGTGTGTCTCTGTCTCTCTGTGTGTCTCTGTCTCTCTGTGTGTCTCTGTCTCTCTGTGTGTCTCTGTCTCTCTGTGTGTCTCTCTCTCTCTGTGTGTCTCTCTCTCTCTGTGTGTCTCTCTCTCTGTGTGTGTCTCTCTGTGTGTCTCTCTCTCTGTGTGTCTGTCTCTCTGTGTGTCTGTCTCTCTGTGTCTGTCTCTCACCAAAGACTCGCTCTGTCGTGCCATTATATATAATAAAAAGAATAATAAATATACAAGCAGTATAAGCGACATAATTATTTTCCAACAAGAAATCTGCAGCAGTGAAAGAGGAGACGAGGCTTGTGGAGACGTGACGGCTGCTGTCTGTCTCCTTTCACACAAACACAATGTTTAGACGCCTCCTGGTCGACACCCAACACACTAATCGTTCAACACATAACAGTGTCAAACACTACCTTCAACAACACACTGTCAAACCCCATTTTGATCAACACGAACCAAACACCCCTTACGCATCACACTGTTAAACACCACTTGCATGACACGCAACACACTGTTAAACACCACTTGCGTAACACGCAACACACTGTTCAAAACCACTTGCATAACACGCAACACACTGTTCAACACCACTTGCATAACACGCAACACACTGTTCAACACCACTTGCATAACACGCAACACACTGTTCAACACCACTTGCATAACACGCAACACACTGTTCAACACCACTTGCATAACACGCAACAAATAGGCTTATCAATTTTTGGAAAAACAAATTAGTAAAGGCTAATAAGCAGACATTCCACAGACATTTGTTCAAATTAACTACAATAACGTATATTATTGCGTGTTATTATGTTTTTTTTATATATTTCTCTTGCGCATAAGATGCAATTTTAACCTAATGTAAAACTCATTACGTAAGATGTTATTTACATACACTTTTCGTGAGTAAATAACTTTTTTTTTTCTATCGTTCACCCATACCAACTTCTCAGAATGTCCAGATGATGTCTGGAGGTGCGTAGCGCTGTCTACCTCTGTCTCAGCTTCTGGCGTATGGATGTGTGATGCTGTCCAGCGCTTCTTCCTTTTGCTTTTACATGTCCTTATACATCTGTGGTGCGAGTCAGAGTGCATACTAGTGTTCTTGTGGGTTTTATCTTGTGGGTTAAGGAATTGGCTTAAGCCGGTGGGAGAAGTGGACCTGCCTCGCATGGGCCAGTAGGCCTGCTGCTTCACAACGTTGTGTCTATCTTGAATAGTATATCCAGGGTGTTGTGTATATGCGAATCATATATACTACTCACAAAACTATTTATATGTATCGTGTATGTTCCCACACAGTAAACTAAGTTTAAAAACTATTAACTTCTAAAATAACTTTGTAAATACCTATAATTGACCTATAACTTGATTATGTAGAGCAATGTGTTTTGTTTTCTTAAAAAGCACTCAATCTGTTTTATGTATTAACGTACGCATATTCCATAGATAAATTAATTATTAGTACCTTCTTGATATTTAATAGCTCACTTTCGAGGACATTTATATATGCCTTTGTTGAAAATTATTAGAAAATTCCTCGTTCACGTGTTTAATGGGAACAATTTACATTGAGAGTCAGGTAGTAGCAATCTTATTATAGCTTTCATACATATGGCGAGTCGGTTTATGGTATCCCTTGCAATGACACGTATAAATTACGTAATACACGTTCTGTGAAGCTTCTCTTATTTAATACACAATCATCACCTACTCTAACACGCCACTGTCAAGCTTCATTTGTTCAATACACGACTGTACGTTGTGTGTTGATCAAGTAGTAAGTAAATCTTTAATTACAATACTCTGCTGTATCCGACTATTTTCAGATAGCGTTCTTTAACATTCTTAAGGAATTAATATTCGTAGATGTACCAGCCTAGCTTAAAAAAAAAGGAGCAGAGGAATGAATCCAACTTGAAAAATATATAGGCAAAAGGAACCTGACTCGCACAAGGCAGCAGAGGAAGGAACCTGACTCGCACAAGGCAGCAGAGGAAGGAACCTGACTCGCACAAGGCAGCAGAGGAAGGAACCTGACTCGCACAAGGCAGCAGAGGAAGGAACCTGACTCGCACAAGGCAGCAGAGGAAGGAACCTGACTCGCACAAGGCAGCAGAGGAAGGAACCTGACTCGCACAAGGCAGCAGAGGAAGGAACCTGACTCGCACAAGGCAGCAGAGGAAGGAACCTGACTCGCACAAGGCAGCAGAGGAAGGAACCTGACTCGCACAAGGCAGCAGAGGAAGGAACCTGACTCGCACAAGGCAGCAGAGGAAGGAACCTGACTCGCACAAGGCAGCAGAGGAAGGAACCTGACTCGCACAAGGCAGCAGAGGAAGGAACCTGACTCGCACAAGGCAGCAGAGGAAGGAACCTGACTCGCACAAGGCAGCAGAGGAAGGAACCTGACTCGCACAAGGCAGCAGAGGAAGGAACCTGACTCGCACAAGGCAGCAGAGGAAGGAACCTGACTCGCACAAGGCAGCAGAGGAAGGAACCTGACTCGCACAAGGCAGCAGAGGAAGGAACCTGACTCGCACAAGGCAGCAGAGGAAGGAACCTGACTCACACAAGGCAGCAGAGGAACGAATCTATCTCACTGGAAAGGTATATTTATATAGAAACGTTGCCACCTTCACCAACACCAATATTGCCACCACTAACACCATAACTACCAAAATAACCACCATTACGAACATTACCAATAGAGTTACTACCATTACAATCACCACCAATACAGACGCCACGAACACAATCACCAAAACAGCAAATAATATTTCCAATATTACTTATTTAACCGCAAACATCACCAAAAACGCCACCAGCATTGACAACAGAAACACTAATGGAGGCCAGGAGCTATAAATCGAGCTCCGCAATTACTCTATGTACACACACACACCTACACTACACACCTACACAAACACACCCCCACACACACACCTACTTACGTACGTTTATCTTGAAATTTCTTGGACAAAGAATTCACTCTTTTATCAATAGAAAGTTTGTGAAGTACGTTTATGTGACCAAGAAAATATAAACAATCTTTTCTCATATTCAAAGGCAATATCGCAAACTGTTTCCTTGACTATTCAATTGCATAAAGGAATTGGAAGAGGCGAGATAAGAGTTAGCGAGGGGAGAGGGAAGGAGAGGTGGAGGGAAGGGTGTTGGTGGTAAGAGAAATATCCCAGCCAGGAGGATTCGAATCTATTTCGTCAGCTCTCAACTCTGGAGCTAGCTGCCAACCTGATGCCTTAACAACTCTGCTATAGATGATACAAGTAATGTTTACCGTATTGCCGGGCACACCAGTGAGCCTTAAGCCAACTATGTACTGTATCATTTATTTGTTGGTAAACATTAAAACATTGCCCCACTCTCCCTTAATGATAGTCATTACTACCTGTTTCCCCTAATAAAAGCGGTTACCCCCATTCTACTCCCTTAATGGCACCTAATACCCCCCTACGATCACTTAATGGCAGTATTTACCCCTTAGGCTCACTTTATAGATGTCTTTATCCATTCTTCCATAATGGCAACCATTACCCTTTTGTGTAACTCCCGGAGCCAAGGGCAAGCCGGGGCCGGGCGAGACGTGGCAGCTCATGCCTGTGGCTCTTCTGTTATTTATGAGAGGTGAGCGTCAGGCTGCAGCAATTCCTGCTATCTTCACACACAAGAGCTTCCTCCAGCCTCCTAAAAGTTTCATAGGCAGTTGTGTACCACTACTGTAGAGGGAAGGAAGAGAAAACACAGTAGGAAGAAAGAGGAAGATAAAGAAATGAGAAGGAAAGGGAAGGAAAGGAGAAGATAAAAAACCGTTAAAAGTTATGGTGGTGATGGAGTTGGGGGCGAAGAACGGTTTCTGTGATGGGTAGCAGTTTTGTTGGAGGTGGTGGTAGTAGTTGGGAATTGTGGTTCAAGGTGGTTGGTGGTGATTATGAGTGCTAATGGTGGTTAACGGTGCGTGGTCTGTTGTGATAGCAGTAGTGATGTGGGTGATGAATTGATGGTGTTTGGTTGGTGCTGGTGGTTGGGGGGAGGGGTTGTGGCCGTGTGATGCAGACAGTGATGGTAGTGTACTGATGACAGTGAAGGTTTCTACAGTGATGATAGGGCTATTGACAAGGCTGAGGGTGGTGATATTATGAAACAGATATTTGTCGATCGCTGGTCAATCCGAGAACGGTATCCTCGTATTGCACAACCCCAGACCCTCGTATATCAGCGGATGCAAAAAATTTAGTTCAGAATGCTGCAAAAGCTTCTAGTGCAGTTAAGTACTAGCATCGAAAATTTGAAGCAAATCAGGTTTGGTATTAAGTTATTACACACACTAGTACCCCAATTTCTTCAATAAAGAGAGAGAACTTAGGACATACACATCTTTAATATAAATCCCAGTAATCTGTTTGCTTTATTAGGCATTGCGTTCTTAGCTTCTGGTTGCTGCTTACCATAACTCCCAAGTCCTATTCACATTCTGAATGGTCTAGGTTTATATCATTTAATTTATAAGTGCTGGGGTTATTTACGTTCCCGAGATTTAGGAGATTGCATTTATCTACATTGAACTGCATTTGCCACTTTTCTGACCACAACACGAATGTCTAAATTCTCTTGAAGTTCAGTGGCATCTTCCTCTGAATCAATTATCCTGCCTATTATTGTGTCATCGGCGAGTCCGCTCATATCACTTATTCCCTCGGCAAGGTCTTTAATGTAAATTATGAACAACCTTGGGCCTAAAACTGATCCTTGTGGAACGCCACTTGAGATTGATCTCCACTCAGATTTCACTCTATTTACAAAGGCACTCTTCTTCTCGATCCACAAGACTTTTTTCCCCAATACTATGAACTGTTACTTTCTTTAAAAAAAAATTATGTGGTACTCTATCAAAGGCTTTACTAAAACCCAAATAAACAATATCATATTCTTTATCATGATCAACTTATTCAAGGAAGCCAGGCAAGATACAGGAGGAAAACTGGATTGGTAGTAATCCTCCTGTTGTGAATCTTCTGGTCACTGAAAAATTTGGACAAAGTGGGTGGGCATAAAGGAACAATGCTGAAGATCAAAATGATGGAATGATGGATGGTGAGTTGGAAATGATGAAGATCCGGAGTCTGCTGTGGAAACCTGCAACTCTTTTCATGTGCTGCCTGATATTGTGAGTTGATTCCTGGAAATGAACTACACCAGGGAAGGTAAGAAGATAGTACTTGTTGGGAATAGTCAGATTAGGTTTATGGATAAGGCTTTCTGATTGAATGGTTGTCCAGGGCAATTGGTGCCACATGCTGGCTGAACAAACACTAAGGATAATGCAGTACCATTCACAGACAACTGTGATCGCTTGTACAGCAGAAATGACATGCATGCCAGGGACAGGATTAATTTATCTAGGGCTGGGGTGAAGGCATTGGCCAGTTCAGTGGAGGGAGCTAGGCATTAGGCGATAAGGGCAGCAGCAGACATACTGGAGCAGCAAGGATGAACAGGAAGAGGAAACTGAAGAGTTTCTCAATTTGTTTTACACAAGTAGTTGTAGCACTAGAAACAAGATGGATGAGTTGAGATTATTCTCACGTGTGGGTAATATTTACGTATATGCAATTACTGAAACGTGGTTTAATTTGAAGAGTTTGGACGTGCCTCCCGAATGCCTGATTCAGGGTTTCAAGATGTTCCCCGTTGACAACAATAACAGGAAGGCAGGTGGGGGGTGGAACTATATGTATGAGAACACTTGAATTGCTGCATAAAAATGGGTATAAAGACTGAAGGAATACACACAATCTGTCTGGGTAGAATGTTCGGAGGAACATGGAAAAAATTATTTTTGTCTTGATATACTGTCCCCTAAACTTGGATAAGGAACAAGGCTACAAGGCATGATAACTTAGTAATTCTAGGAGACTAATTTAAGTCAAATTGATTGGAATTCTTTGACTGGAAATCTAGAGTCAAACAACTTCCTAGAGGTTACTAAAACTTGTTTTTTTTTTAAAGCACTTTGCAACAGAGATGTTTGTGTCGGAGATGTTTAAGACAGCTAATTTAAGTCTAATCCTTAAATCAGGGGATAAGTCAATTCCATCAAATTACCGTCCAATAAGCCTGACGTCAACAGAAGGCAAATTGCTAGAATAAATTATAGCCAATATAATACTTAGCCACGTTAATGAGCATCGTAATGAGTCAACACGGTAACACCCGAGGACGATCCTGAAATTTGCTGGTCTTAATAAAGCATTTGAGGCAGTGAACCATGGTAAAGAATATGTTATTTACTTGGATTTTTATTAAGGTCTCGATAAAGTACCTCTCAAAAAGACTTAAGAAAAGTGGCAGCTCACTGTATAGGAGGAGAGGTTCTAACATGGATCGAGGCATAGCTGACCCACAGAAAGCAAAGAGTATGTGTAAATGGGGAGAAATCTGAATGGGGTACAGTCACTCATAGTGTTTTACAAGGATCAGTTTTAGGCCATGGGCCAGGCTCGTCTGGTGACGAGTAAATTCGCTGATGACACAAAAATAGGCCAATTAATAGATTCTGAGGATACTATTGAATTTTAGAAATAATTGGACAAATTACTGTCATGGTGGCAGTTGCAGTTCAGTGTGGATAATAACCCTCATAGTTATAATGTAGAGCTTGATTATACAGAATGTGAAAAAAAAATACTTGAATCATGGTAAGTAGAAATCTGAAGCCAAGACAATAGTGACTAAGTGTGCGCAATAAGGCTAACAGATTACTTGGATTTATATCCAGAAGTGTAAGTAGTAGGATTCCAAGAATTAATTACAGCTATATACATCACTAGTAAGGCCTCAGATTATGGTGCTCGGTTTTGGTCACCATACAACAGGATGGATATAAATGCATTGGAGAACAGAGAAGGATGATAAAATTATTTCACTGTATAAGGAATATCTCATACAAGAATAGATTGAAAGCTTTGAATCTTTATTGGGGTATATAAGTGGAAAGCAGACATAAATAATGTCGATATAAATAAAATATTAAGGTTATCGAATCAAAATAACTCGAAATAACGGATTTAAATTAGGCAAGTTTAGATTTAGAAAAGACTTAGGAAGGTACTGGTTTTCAAACTGTGTTAGATAAATATATGATAATGGTTCGGTTTGATTAGGACCCTGGGTAGCTTTAAGGAGAGGTCGGGCAGAAATGTAAGTAGAAGGGGTTGGATTTGAGGACCTTCACACCTCACCTTCGGCAGTTTTCACATGTTCCAGACTATGGAGCTGAACATTTCTCCAGATTGAGGGACTGACCACCTCAAACTATTTCTAAAAGGTTGGTGGACTGATTACATTATCGTTGACTCACGAAATCGTAATGACACGATTGCAAACAAACCATACCACCATACCGCGGGTTCGAACCCCACCCGTGGTATGGTTTACATTATCGTTACCTCGCTACTATACTTGCTGCCCCCAATTTTTTTTATATATTTGATTGAAGAAGCCTTACTGGGTGGGCGAAACTTTCAATCAAGATACCAAACTGTCACACGTCTTAGTCTTCAACTTCTCGGTGTCATATTTATCATTATATATCACTTTTACTGTAAGGTGATGTGAGAATGTTATTGGTGTGAGAATGTTTATATTACTAGTTAGATAAATGTTCAGAGACTCGACAAGTTGATGAATGAGACACTTGTGCAACACTTCATTATTGTGGAAACGTTTCGCCCCACAGTGGCTTCATCAGTCCAACACACAGAACAATGGTAGTCCTCATCACCTACGCTACCAAGACATCCAACGTGTGTGTTTATTACCCAAATCCATCATCGAACCCCCACGACAGTAGTAGTAGTAATAGTAGTAGTGGTAGTAGAAAGAATAGAAGTATCTGTTAGTGTATATCACGTCTCAAGGGGGTGAAGAAAGTGAATCCACACTCTAACTCAGGCGCCCAAGAAACATAAAAAGATGAACACTACTGAACCATGCAAGGAAAGACAGAAACAAGAAAGGAGAATCAGAAGGCATTAAAGGCGAAGGAAATACAGAAGACAGGTCAGGAGAAAAGGAACTGTTGTAACAACATACAAGGAACTTACAGTGACAAGAAAACTGACGGTGACTACAGCGAAATGGACCAAATATGACCAAAAGAGGAGACCGGCATTCAAATACCAGACCCGCTACCAGACGTACAATCCTGACAAGCAACGTTTTCCACAACACTGAAGTGACTGACTCCCATATCATCTGCACAGTGTTAATGGGAAGTCAACATAAGGGAAAACCTAATCAACAAAATACAAGGAAACTGACAGGTCTGTAATGTAGTGTAGTGTCGATTTTTTTCCCCTCAGTGCCAGGTGAGGGGTGGAAGTGATCATTTAAACATGGCTGACTGACATTCAATCACCAGCTACTGCCAGATGTACAACTACGAAGCGACATTCTAATACTGACAGTAGCTGACCAACATATCAACTGCAGCAGTGTTAATGGGAGGGAAATACAGGAGAAACCGATAAATCTACAAAACAAACTCCAGGAAACTGTCAGGCTATACCAGCGGTTCTCCCTCAGTGTTAAATGTGGGAAAGAAGTGAATAGTTAACCAACCAAGGATATTTTTAATAGCGGACTTCCATATTAATGACCAGTGTACATTAGGAGGGAAACATAGGAGAAAACGCCAAATCTAATGACAAAACTCCAAGGAATCTGTCAGGGGCAGTGGCCGTTTTTTACACTTACTGCTTTTAAAAATGGCTGACACATCAACTCTACGAGGAATAGCAACAACGACGAGCCCCGCTATATGGGACTGATGGGGCTGTGTGCGGACATCGCCTTTGAAAAACTTCTTTTTACACTGCCAGGATGGAAATGAGTTAGAAGTGTGATAGGGGAAGCCGGACTATGAAGTGAGGAGTGATGGGAGTTTACGAAGGGGACAAGTGAGGGGTAATCCGGGTATGTGATAACAAAATTTACTAGTAACCAGTGGTGATTTCTAGAGTAGCTACTAGGCATTGCTAGGTGTCTGATAGGATCAGTGGTTTCTTTTTAATAAAAAGTAAAGAAAAGAAAACAAATTTCTGTTGTGAAATGATAAAGAATGATAAAGAGTGAAGAGTAACTATGGCTGGCATCAGAGGGGTTCAGGCTGCCATAATGATATTTATCATTATTGTGCATTTCTCGGAAGAAGGAAATCAGTCATGGGGTCTGGAAAAGGTGAATGAGGTGATAGCTCCCTGGAAAGTGAAAGCCCAACAGTGGCCATCATACCAGAAACGTAAGTGCCACTATCGCCGCAAGGTTTGGCAACCCCACATCTCCAAAACAAAACAGTGGCGCACAGCTTTTATAGTGGCGCTATTAAGTGGCGATATTCATACTAATCCAGGACCTCAATCTATGGTACAGGTGCGAAACAGACAGATAAGTCATGGTGATAAGGACGGTCTAGTTGCTAGTAATGATAACAACACTATAGGTAATGCACAGACAATAGAACCATTATTATCTCAGACACCACCAGACATTTGTATACACTGTACTAAGGTACGAAAGAAGAACAGTAAACATACCATATGTAAGAGATGTATGGGGTGGGTGCATAATGGATGTGTGTTCAATTATGGTAATGGTGCCAGATTTCATTTTGTTTGTAACAAATGCACTTTGGCACAGTTACCCTTTAGCAATGATGACATTCATTTTCCTATTTTTAATGCTAATGACCCCTTGCCATTTATTGATGATTATGATTGTCTTAGGAAAACAGGACTTCACTTTATTCATGTCAACGCAAGATCACTTCTTCCAAAATTGGCAGAGATTAGGATTCTAGCTAACAGAACTAGAGCGGCAGTTATATCCATCTCGGAATCCTGGTTGGATGATACGGTGACTGACGACGAGGTCAAAATAGAAGGTTACAATATAAAACGCTTAGATAGGAATAGAAAAGGTGGTGGGGTATGTGCCTACATAAAGAACGACTTAGCCTATAATCCAAGACCTGATTTAAATGACAATAAACTGGAGATTCTATGGTTTGAAGTGTTGCTACCCAAGACCAAACCCATCTTAGTAGGAACTAGTTATCGCCCTCCC
Source organism: Cherax destructor (assembly GCA_009830355.1). NCBI lineage: Eukaryota > Metazoa > Arthropoda > Malacostraca > Decapoda > Parastacidae > Cherax > Cherax destructor. Next base: position 46,360 of record WNWK01004954.1, read on the forward strand.
ACCCATGACCAGTTCTTAGAGGACTTTTCGAGAGTCTTGTCAGGACTTGACAACAATGACGAGACAGTAATATTAGGAGACTTCAACATCTGTTTTCAACAGCAAAATAACGGGCTATGTAAAAGATATAAGCAAATTCGGGATTTAAATAGTTACACGCAACTAATTAATACACCAACCCGGATCACAGTTCTCAGCTACCCTAATTGACCACATACTTTGTAACCGCCCTGAGAACATTAGTCAGTCAGGGGTCATTACCACAGGTCTTAGTGATCATTTCATCATTTACTGTACCAGGAAAATCACTAGGGAACGGATAGGCCTACACAAGACAATAAAAGTTAGGTCAACTAGAAACTACAATAAAGAAACACTGGTAAATATGCTACACAATTGTGACTGGTCAGTGATAAGTTGCACGGACGTAAATGATGCCTGGGAAAAATTCAAAACAATGTTCACTGCCATCCTTGATAATATTGCACCAGTTAAAGAGGTTAGGATTAAACGAAGAACTGAACCCTGGATGACTACTGAGATATTAGATAATATGAAATTCAGAGACCAGTTGATAAAAAGATTTAAGGCAGACAGTCAGGATATTGCAGCACTAAATGAATTCCAAAGGGTGAGGAACAGAGTGCAGAGGCTTATAAAAGGCGCAAAGGCAAGACACTATTGCTCAAAGATCGAAGAGTACAAGAATAACCCTAGAAAGCTCTGGCAACAACTCAAACAGTTGGGGTATAGCCATAAACCCGTAGATAGATCTAACATAGTTCTAAATGTCGATAACGAGGTATGCCACGAAACAACTAAAGTGGCAAATTGTTTTAATTCATACTACACAACTGTCGCATCAACACTAGTAAGTAAGCTACCAGCTGCATCAAGTACCTTTAACACAGACTCTGATAAATTTAAAACATACTATACCAATAAAGGAGTAACTCCAAACAGTTGTCAAGTAGTAAGTGTATCTCATGACTTCGTGCAAAAAGAACTAAGCAGGTTAAACCCAATTAAGAGCACCGGCCCAGATAACATCCCGTCTAAGTTCCTAAAAGATGGTGCCTCTGAACTGGCAATCCCCATTGCTCACATAATAAATTTGTCCATCACCACTAATACAGTGCCAGATGGGTTCAAGGAGGCCAGAGTTACTCCTATCTTCAAGAAAAATAGTAGGTCTGATGTCAGCAACTATAGGCCTGTTAGTATACTCAGTGTAATATCCAAAATTCTAGAGAGGGCGGTGTACTGTCAAGTAGTTAAATATCTTAGTGACAACAACATTCTTCATAGTTACCAATCAGGCTTTAGGAGATCTTACTCAACCGACACCTCCCTAATTAATCTGATGGATTACATGAGAACTGAAATGTCTATCGGCATAGGTTCCACAGACTGGTTTAAGTCCTATCTTAGCAACAGGAAACAAATTGTCAAAATCAACAAAACGGAATCAGAACCACTGCCGATAGCATGTGGAGTTCCCCAAGGTAGTATTCTGGGTCCTTTATTATTCCTGTGTTATGTAAATGATATGCCCATCAGTGTCAAGTGCAAACTCCTACTGTATGCGGATGACAGTGCTCTGTTAGTGTCAGGTAAAGACCCACAAGATATATCTAATGTATTAACACTGGAACTGGAGTCCTGCAGCAAATGGTTAGTAGACAACAAACTATCGTTACATCTAGGGAAAACAGAAGCCATACTCTTTGGCACGAAATATAAACTGAGCAGGGTAAATAATTTTAATATCCGGTGTAATGGGGAATCCATCACTTCAGTTTCCTCAGTAAAATATCTGGGAATGCCCTTTGACCCATGCATGTCAGGAGAATTGATAGGGAACAGTGTAGTAAAGAAAGCGAATGCCAGACTGAAGTTCCTCTACAGACAAGCACAGTGTCTACCTACTGAGGCTCGCAGGACCCTATGTCTAGCTCTTATACAATGTCATATGGACTACGCTTGCTCTTCATGGTACTCTGCCTTGACAAAAAAACTGAAAGATAAGCTGCAAATCACCCAGAACAAAATGGTAAGATTCATCCTGGACCTGGGACCAAGAAAGCATGTAGGCCAGGATGAATTACAACAATTGGATATGCTGAATATTGAAGACAGAGTAAAACAACTTAAATTAAATCAAGTTTATAAAATTGCTCACAAACAGTGTCCAGAATATCTTGCTGCCAATTTTGTCAAGGCTGGGAACCAAAGCAGTCATAGTACTAGGGGGAGAGAGCACAACTTTGTAGTTCCCACAGTCAGTGGCCAGGCTTCAAACACCTTTTATTGTACAGCAATAAAGGAATGGAACAGACTGCCTGCACATGTCAAAGCCAGTCACAGCATGAGCCAGTTCAAGAAGAGAACCAAAAAGTACCTAATGAATGTAGCGACAGAAAGGGAGGAGAATGATTTTTTATTTTTTTAGTTAACACACATGTATATGTAAATAACTCTTTTTACCTTATTCCTAGTATACATATATCCTTTATAATATAATGACATATATATCCTACAATGTAAAAATTAAGTATAAAAAGGACCCCAATGGAAATAAGTCACTTTGTCTGACTTTTTTGGGTTATCCTAGATTCTCTACACATATGCTGCTATGTATGATAATGTATGTAAATGTATTTGTGTATACCTGAATAAACTTACTTACTTACTAGATCTGATCTCCCACCATACCCATGTCTCTCATACAGGGGTTGGACAAAATAATATGAAATCCATGATCTATAATATGGAGTTGGTTCTCCATCTGCAGCAGAAACTGCACCAATTAGTCAAGGAACTGATTCATATAGCATCTGAACAGTATCCAGGGGAATTTTAAGCCAGTCGTCAAGCAAAACCTGCTCTTATTCTTCCAAAGACGACGGTGGAGGAAATCGATTCGTGACTTGCTGTTCCAAATGACCCCACAGATGCTCGATAATATTTAGATCCGGTGATGGTGGGGGCCAATCCAAGTGTTCGACTTCACTTTCATGTTCTTCATGCAAATTTTGAACTCTAGCTGTGTGAACTGGTGCATTATCTTGGAAGATAATGCACTTACAACACACAAATTGATTATTCAGTCAATCGACAGTTCGTTAGTTCAACCAGCAGGTGTTCATGTTATTTTGACCTGTGTATCACTCGTGGTGTTCCTAGATTCTTATTATCACGTTAATGGCGCAGGAGAGTAAACAGAGGCGTCTCTAACACATACCCTTATGAAACATGACTCACGAAACCGTAATGACACGATTGCACACAAACCATACCACGGGTGGGGTTAGAACCCGCGATCAGAGAGTCTCAAAACTCCAGACCGACGAGTTAGCCACTGGGCCACCTAGCTTCAATAAGATTCATCAAACTAGGTATGTTTTTGAGACTCTCTGATAGCGGGTTCTAACCCCACCCGTGGTATGGTTTCTTTACCCTTATGAAATTTTGGCACCAAAGTACAATATAATACATTCTATCAAGGAGACAATATAGGGTACAATATACACTTTAAATTCCTCCTAACATGAAAATTGCATAGAAATATACACTAGAATTCCTCCTAACATGAAGATTGCATAGAAATATACACTAGAATTCCTCCTAACATGATGATTGCATAGAAATATACACTAGAATTCTTCCTAACATGAAGATTGCATAGAAATATACACTAGAATTCCTCCTAACATGGAGACAGTGTAGATAAAACAAGGCCAAACCAACAGCAAGGTGAGTATAGGAGATGCATTAAGGAAGTTGAAATGAAGTTAGCCACAACTATGGTCGAAGGGAGGGAAGAAAGGAAAGGAAGGAGGGATTGAGGGAGGAAGTAAGGAAGAGGAGGGATGAAGGAAGGGGAGTCACAAATATCCCACGAGACTAGGACTCCGTACACAGTTTCCTTCACAAGTGTGATAAGAATAAACTCAGAAGTCTGAGACGACATTAGCATCTTTCCTGTGCACACGTTTGAGCTCAGGTCATGGTATCTTGTGCACACGTTTGAGCTCAGGTCATGGTATCTTGTGCACACGTTTGAGCTCAGGTCATGGTATCTTGTGCACACGTTTGAGCTCAGGTAATGGTATCTTGTGCACACGTTTGAGCTCAGGTCATGGTATCTCGTGCACACGTTTGAGCTCAGGTCATGGTATCTTGTGCACACGTTTGAGCTCAGGTCATGGTATCTCGTGCACACGTTTGAGCTCAGGTCATGGTATCTCGTGCACACGTTTGAGCTCAGGTCATGGTATCTTGTGCACACGTTTGAGCTAAGGTCATGGTATCTTGTGCACACGTTTGAGCTCAGGTCATGGTATCTTGTGCACACGTTTGAGCTCAGGTCATGGTCTCTTTCTGAGCTCAGTCTGGTTGAATAGGGTCTATGCCTTGTCAGTGGGAGCATTGACCCAAGGTAAGGTCAGTGGGAGCGTTGACCCAAGGTAAGGTCAGTGGGAGCGTTGACCCAAGGTAAGGTCAGTGGGAGCGTTGACCCTCCAGGTAGGCATGGTCTCAGGTGCAGGCAACGCTACAAGCTGCCACTCAGGTCATGACCTCGCCTCAAGATTATGGTTTCCTGAAATGTTCATGAGTCATGAATGCTCCATGCTGGGTCACATGTTTTCTTAGCTCAGCATCAAGCTCTTGTTCCAGGGCATGAGAGTCCCTACGATTTAAGACATTATATGATCATTTATTTTACGTTTTAAATAACGATATAATTACATTATTTATTTATAATAGTAATAATGATGAAGACATTGAGGCACGTGTTCCCGACACGCCGCAGTCTCTCCCGACACGCCGCAGTCTCTCCCGACACGCCGCAGTCTCTCCCGACACGCCGCAGTCTCTCCCGACACGCCGCAGTCTCTCCCGACACGCCGCAGTCTCCCGACACGCCGCAGTCTCCCGACACGCCAGTCTTCCCGACACGCCGCAGTTCTCCCGACACGCCGCAGTTCTCCGACACGCCGCAGTCTCTCCCGACACGCCGCAGTCTCTCCCGACACGCCGCAGTCTCTCCCGACACGCCGCAGTCTCTCCCGACACGCCGCAGTCTCTCCCGACACGCCGCAGTCTCTCCCGACACGCCGCAGTCTCTCCCGACACGCCGCAGTCTCTCCCGACACGCCGCAGTCCTCCCGACACGCCGCAGTCCTCCCGACACGCCGCAGTCTCTCCGACACGCCGCAGTCTCTCCCGACACGCCGCAGTCTCTCCGACACGCCGCAGTCTCTCCGACACGCCGCAGTCCTCCCGACACGCCGCAGTCTCCCGACACGCCGCAGTCTCTCCCGACACGCCGCAGTCTCTCCCGACACGCCGCAGTCTCTCCCGACACGCCGCAGTCTCTCCCGACACGCCGCAGTCTCTCCCGACACGCCGCAGTCTCTCCCGACACGCCGCAGTCTCTCCCGACACGCCGCAGTCTCTCCCGACACGCCGCAGTCTCTCCCGACACGCTGCAGTCTCTCCCGACACACTGCAGTCTCCTCTCTCTCCTAATTGTCTTTCATAATTAACCCTTATTAAGAAGGGCAGAGAGCTATTATATTTATTATGTTATTTATGAGCGAAACTCGCCACTGACAGTGGTCAGGTTGCTGCTGGGGGAACCTGGGATAGTCTGCTCTCATCGATACAAAGTCAAAATAGCTCCGTTTTTTATGGGGAGGGAGGGAGGGAGGGAGAAGGTTCACGACCCCCCTCTGCCCCTAACCAGCACCTCGAAGGGAGTAGAAAGAATTTATATCCTTTTTTTTTTAGGGGGGGGGGTGGAATTGCATCTTTTTTTTTTTTAGGGAGGGTGGAATTGCATTATCCTCAGTGGCGCATTTCAAAGTGGAATTGTCAGGTGGTTTCCAATTATTTTTGCTTCCTCCAAGGCTTCCGATTAGAACTAGAGAACGCAATTAGAACTAGAGAACGCGATTAGAACTAGAGAACGCGTTTAGAACTAGAGAACGCGTTTAGAACTAGAGAACGCGTTTAGGACTAGAGAACGCGTTTAGGACTAGAGAACGCGTTTAGGACTAGAGAACGCGTTTAGAACTAGAGAACGCGTTTAGAACTAGAGAACGCCTCATCCATTTATTTGCAAATTTTCAAGGGAGGTGTACTCTCTATGGGGAAGGTTGATGCAACTCTTGGCTCGGGCAAGTGTTCTCAAGGTTAATTCTCCTAACTGTATCCTAATTAGAAGCTGCGATTGCTATTGGTGCGTTTAGGTGCCGATTTGCCATTTTTTGTATAACGATGTGCTATTATTCTCCGGGTGAAGTGTCCCGTAGCGCGGTTGGTAGCGCACTCAGCTCACACAATGAGGTTCATGGTACGATTCCCGGTATGGATGGAAAGATTTGGGTGTGTTTAAGACACCTGCCGTCCCTCTTCACCTAGCAGTAAGTAGGTACCTGGGTGTTAGTCGACTGATGTGGGTCGCAGACTAGGGACAGAATTATCCTAATTTGCCAGAAATGCTCTGCATAACAAAGGGCTTTCTATTTATTAAGTCATTGATGTGAGCTATGGTCTGTATAAGTTGCATAAAAAAACTTAGGTATTTACAAAACACGAACTTATTGGCACCCAATAAGTTCGTGTTTTGTAAATACTAATTAACTAATTTCCTAAAATATTCAATAAAATTATTGGAAATTTGTCTTCTGATAGGTGTCAAATAATGCTGATATTAAGCTGCACTGGAAACTTGTGCAGCACTCTGCACTATTCCTTTTCATGCACTGAGGAAGAGGGGGCTGGGTTATTGAGATACGGGGCTTTCTTCCTCGACAATACTGAGGAAGAAACATCTTACAGATCAAGACAAATAACAAGTTAATGTTTCAAGTCGGACCGAAACGTCGTCATAAGTTACGGTATTGTGCCTTTTTATTCCCTTAAGGAACAAGCTTTAATTGAGACGACGTTTCGCTCTGTAGAGCTTTTATAAGTCGTGACGATGCAACGTGCATCTCTTCTCTCAGAGAAATATTTTGATTAGAAACAGATTACTCGCCCTTTGTTAATTATTTACCTTTTTTTGGAAGGCAAGTGTCGCACGACTCATTAACCCTGTATATATTATGTCTGTTTTGCGACACCGGAAGTGTCTCGTTAATTCTTGTAGTTGTATTCTCTATCTTTGTCTCTCTCTCTGTCTGCGTGTGTCTAACTAAATGGTTATAACTATGACCATAATTTTTAAAGGGGTGGACCGGTAAGCCAGCGGAAGGCCTCGGTCAGATGACCTAACCTTCCTGTCTGTGTCTGTATGTCTGTGTGTGTGTGTGTCTGTACTCACCTAATTGTGGTTGCAGGGGTCGATACTCAGCTCCTGGCCCCGCCTCTGCGCTGCCCGCTACTGGGTATCTGCTCTCCCTGCTCCATGAGCTTTATCGTACCTCGTCTTAAAACTGTGTATGATTCCTGCCTCCACTGTCTTTCTCTAGACTATTCCACTTCCTGACTACTCTGGCTGAAGAAATGCTTCCTAACATCCCTTTGACTCATCTGAGTCTTCAGCTTCCAGTTGTGTCCCCTTGTTTCTGTGTTCCCTCTCTGGAACATCCTGTCACTGTCTACCTTGTCGATTCCCCGCAGTATTTTGTATGTTGTTATCATGTCTCCTCTGACCCTTCTTTCCTCCAGTGTTGTTAATCCTATTTCCCTCAGCCTTTCTTCATAGGACAGACCCCTGAGTTGTGGAACTAACCTTGTCGCAAACCTTTGCACTTTCTCTAGTTTCTTTATGTGCTTGACCAGGTGTGGGTTCCAGACTGGTGCTGCATATTCTAGTATGGGCCTGACGTACACGGTGTACAGTGTCTTGAACGATTCCTTGTTAAGGTAACGGAACGCTAATCTTAGGTTTGCCAGTCGCCCTTATGCTGCCGCAGTTATCTGGTTGATGTGTGCCTCCGGAGACGTGCTTGGCGTTATACTCACCCCAAGGTCTTTCTCCTTTTCCAAGGTTTGTAGCCTCTGTCCGCCTAGCCTGTACTCTGTCAGCGGTCTTCTTTTCCCTTCTCTGATCTTCATGACTTTGCATTTGGTGAGATTGAATTCGAGAAGCCATTTGCTAGACCAGATGTCAAGCTTGTCCAAGTCTGTTTGAAGTCCTGCTTGGTCCTCCTCCGATGTGATTCTCCTCATTAATTTCACATCATCTGCGAACAGACACACTTATGTGTCTATCCCATCTGTCATGTCATTTACATATACCAAGAATAACACTGGTCCTAGGACTGACCCCTGCGGAACGCCGCTCGTCACAGGTGCCCACTGTGATATATCACGTGTGTCTGTGTGTGTGTCTGTGTTGTGTCTGTGTCTGTGTCTGTGTCTGTGTGTGTGTGTGTGTGTCTGTGTGTGTGTGTGTGTGTGTGTGTGTCTGTGTGTGTGTGTGTGTGTGTGTCTGTGTGTGTGTGTGTGTGTGTGTGTCTGTGTGTGTCTGTGTGTGTCTGTGTGTGTGTCTGTGTGTGTGTGTGTCTGTGTGTGTGTGTGTCTGTGTTGTGTCTGTGTGTCTGTGTGTTGTGTGTGTGTGTGTCTGTGTGTGTGTGTGTGTGTGTGTGTCTGTGTGTGTGTGTCTGTGTGTGTCTGTGTGTGTCTG